>ML108335.1:0-31742 GCA_003697995.1 Taxidea taxus jeffersonii
ACTTAAACATAAGACCTGATACCTTAAAATTCATAGAAGAAAACACAAGAAAAAGCTCCCTGAAATTGGTCTTGACAGTGACTTTTTGGAGCCACCATCAAAAGCATAAGCAACAAAAGAAAAAAAATCAATTTAAGCTGGACTCTATCAAAACTAAAAAGCTGCTTCACACCTGAAGAAAAATCAACAAAATGAAAAGGCAAACCTGTAGAATGGGAGTCAAATTTTAAACCATCCATTAGATAAGGAGTTAATCCAAAATATGTAAAGAACTCACAAGCTCAAAAACCATCCAACTTAAAAATGGGCAGAGAAACTGAATAGATGTTCTTCCAAGAAAATACTGAAATGGTCAACAGTTACATGAAAAGATGTTCAACAGTATTAATCATCAGAGAAATGCAAACTGAAATCACAATGACATATTATCTCACACTTATTAGAATGGTATTAGATCTGCAATCTCATGTCTATTAGAAGATTATTCACAATAGCCAATATGTGGAAACAACCTAAGTATCCATCAACAGATGAATGAATAAAGACGATATGCTACACACACACACACACATATGCACGCACACACGCACGCATGCACAAATAATATTCAGATGTGAGGCAGAAGGAAATCCTGCCATTTTGGATATGGATGGAACCTGAAGGCATAATGCTCAATGACATTAGCCAGAGAAAGACAAATATTGTATATTCTATTATTTAGAACCTAAAAAAGCCAAACTCATAGAAACACTGATTAGAATGTGGTTACCACAGGGTGTCTGGGGGGTGGGGAGATGTTGTTTAAGGATACAAACTTGCAACCAGAAGATAAATAAGTTCTGGAGATCTAATGAACAGCATAGTGGTTATAATCAATAATACTGTATTATTAACCTAAAAATTGCTCAGAGACTAGACCTTAAATGTTCCCACTACAAAAAAGAAATGGTAATTATGTGATGTGATACAAGTATCAGCTATAGCCACAGTGGTAATCACACCACAACATATAAATGTACCAAATCAATAGGCTGTTGTAGGTAAATTATATCTCAATTAAAAATATGCCTATTCAAGGGGCGCCTGGGTGGCTCAGTTGTTAAGCATCTGCCTTTAGCTCGGGTCGTGATCTCAGGGTCCTGGGATCGAGCCCCACATCGGGCTCCCTGCTCAGCAAGACGCCTGCTTCTCCCTCTCCAACTCCTCCGGCTTGTGTTCCCTCTCTCGCTGTGTCATAAATTATAAAAAAAAAAAAAAAAAAAAGAAATGCCTATTCAATAAAATATGTATGTTTGTAAAAATTACTTGCTGACATTGAGTACCATTTTTTTTTAAGATTTTATTTATTTATTTGACAGAGATAGAGATCACAAGTAGGCAGAGAGGCAGGCAGAGAGAGAGGGGGAAGCAGGTTCCCTGCTGAGCAGAGAGCCCGATGCAGGGCTCCATCCCAGGACCCCGGGATCATGACCTGAGCCAAAGGCAGAGGCTTAACCCAATGAGCCACCCAGGTGCCCCAAGAGTACTATTTTTAAGAAGACCACTGTAGAAATAAATCCCGATAGGTAGACTTCTCTACAATATTCTTAGGAGAATTCAATTGTTAGTAACTAATGTAAAACTTATCTAGTGGAGACTGTATGGTGTGGCAGTCAGCACTATGGGGCCATTAGTATACCCTAATAAGATACCCGTCACTATCAAAAAGAAACCATTAAGAGGAAGCCATGCCCTAATTTGTAGTTCTCAAATTCTCTAATTTCACCAATTATTTTCCAAAATTCACAACTTGCTATTTGCATACTTATTTATTATGGACCTCTCATGCATAGAATTAATCAAAATCCTTGGTTTATGATACCTTGTTGCTATTATTCCATGCATGTCTGGAATAACTGGTCAATTTTAATAATGTAATTAGCACCAATGAAACCACTACCCAAGACCTAATGTCTTAGTAATAACCTGTATAAATATCTAGTTTCTAAATCCCTCCCCCATCCCATCTCTCCCACTCTCCTCTACCTTAGCTGCCTACTCTGAATCTTTCATATTTTATGTGCCAGTGCTTTAAAATCAATTGGTGGCCTCACTTTACTATCACCAAAAATGTACAAAGACTAAAAATGTAGTTTTTAGGGGAATTAATCCAACAGAGACGTAAATCAACTGTATTATCTTATAATTTCTACAGAAGGATGAAAAAGGCCTTTGTTATTATCCAAAATGTTCAGCATAATTCCAATAACTTGAGGATTTCTATCCATAAGTATCACCACTAAAAGCATGCTAAAAAACTGAGAACCATAAAAGAACATATTCTCTAAGCACAAAAACAATAGTCATATAAAAGTACATGTATTAAATAGCTGTACATGGATGAGCCTCCTAACACAGAAGAAACTGAAGCAGAAATTTCAAAAAGAAATCAGGCAGGATCCTTAACATATCCTTTGCCAAAAGGGTGAAGAACAAGTGGGTAGCATAAACCAGAAGGTCTGGAATCACTCAGCCAAAGGCAAACGATACTTGGGATCCACAGCACTAAGCAAGGCATTGCTTGTAACAATACATTGAGCAAATGATGTTTACTTTGATGACACAATGTCAACAATGTACAAGTTGAAGTTATGCTTAGTATCCTGTCCCTAAAATAAGGAAAGTTGCCACAGTTCTCAGAATACTGGAGTAGGCCTAGTTAGCTGGAAACTCATGTTATGGACAAAGAACTTATTCACTATCGATAATGAACTCTTAAGTAAAACATTGGTAAAATCAATAGCACAATCTCACAAATGAAAATAAAATAACATTAAATAATTTTAACAGATAGTAAAAGACTTTTTAAATTTATTTTCGAAGTCCTTGACCCATGTTTCAAAAGACATCAAGATCCATGTCTACTGTTACATATTTTTTGATACCTTGTTTAGTTCTTCTTTGGTGAGAGATGCCAGTAGGGTCTTTCTGAATTTTCCTTCTTTGTATTTCTGAGTGATAAAGGTTTTTCTCTTTTCTACAGGTGAGTCCATGTGTAATTCTTCATCTTTTTGAAGATTACCAGCCCAAAAGTCATTTGCTCTTTTGTTTCCAATGACAATAAAGAGCTAAATTGTCAGAAAGTTATAAAACAATATGATTTCAGAAAATGTATTTGAATTTACAAAAACCTGACTCACAAATTAAAATATAACTTGGGAGCCTGGGTGACTCAGTCAGTTAAGAGTCCAACTCTCGATTTCGGCTCAGGTCATGATCTCAGGGTCATGAGATCGAGCACCACACAGGGCTCCACACTAAGCAGAGCCTGCTTAAGATTCTCAGTCTCCCTCTGCCCCTCCCCTGCCCTCACATGCACACTCTCCCCGCAACCGCAACCCCCAAAATATATATAACTTAGTATAAAATATGCAAAAACACATGAAAAATCCACATCTTTCAGGAAGATGGTGTGAAAGCAGATATTATTTCTATTTTAAATACAGCCTTATTGCTTTTAGTAATGGTACAAGATAAGCTAGAAAAGAAACTGCAAGCGACCCAAATTGCAGCAAAAGCATTATTATTTTGTGAAACTACATAGAGACAAATTTATTTAAAATGGCCTAGTAGGTGGGGTAATGTGGCTGGGAGGGTTACTGAAATCCAAGAAGAAAATGGAAATAGGAAACAAAAAGTCAGACACGAGCGCAGTTAATGACAGAGCATGGCCAAGAGAAAGAATAGAAAATATGCCAAGTTTTCATTCACTTCTCTAATATTTTATCCATGCTAGGTTAAAAAGAAAGAAATTCTAATAAATATGCTGTCAAGCCTTTACAAGTAGCTATTACTATTAAACTCCTTGTATTTTATATTTTTCAAGTAACTACCTCATTTAAGAAGCATTCTAAAAGTTGAAGTAGGAAGCTACTACTACCAAACAGGCTATAGGCCATTTTTACAGTGCGGTGAGAACTTTATCAAGAGCTCCTAAAATAATTCATATCACCCACTGCTAACTACCACCTGATCCCTGCTAGCTACATCCACAGTTTATCTCCCAACTTACCTCAATGAGTTCATTGCTCCAAATGCTGGCGTCCATTTTTAGGCTTCTAACCTTGGAATCTTTTGGTCCTAAAGATCTATGTTGTCCTGAAGTCAAGACACAATTGCATTTCTATTTCAATTTGTATGTAAATATATATTATCTTTAAAAAAAAGTCTGTGTGTGCATTCACGTATGTATGTATGCATATATCTTTTCAACTTAAAACTCACCAATATCTACTTTCCTTAATGCCAATACTACTAAGAGTAATGGTGTGATAATTATACAGAAATCCCAACCACAATGGAGATAACAGTAATCTTTCATCACTACCCTATAGTGGTATAAAACTACAATTTTAAAACTAGCGATATATGTGCATCAATATGTATGTGTGTATATTCATCACTTGGTAATTAATTAGCAATTAGAGATTACTGAAAACCTTTTATAATATGTTTGTTTACACTCCATATATGTGAACACAGATATTATTTTACTCCAAAAAAAAAAAAAAACTTGCAACAACTCTAATAAACATGTATCTAAAAATATGAAGTGGATTCTTTATTCTACTTTTATGCCTAAAAGAGAATAAGAGCCCAGCATTCTATTAGCATCAATTCAAATCATGCTGTATAATCATCATTCAGTCATTATTGGGCACCCAGGAATGTGTCTGATGCTTTCTACACTGGGGAGGGAATAAGGCATTCAAGACATTCCTCCATCTTAAGGACTCATTGCCTATGAGCATGAAAGCTCATTCCTCTTTCTACAATATGTAAGAGGGTCCTTCCCTCCTTTCTTTAAAATGGTAACTGGGTGCCTGGGTGGCTCAGTGGGTTAAAGCCTCTGCCTTCGGCTCAGGTCATGATCTCAGGGTCCTGGGATCGAGCCCCGCACTGGGATCTCTGCTCAGCAGGGAGCCTGCTTCCCCCTCTCTCTCTGCCTACTTGTGATTTCTGTCAAATAAATAAAATCTTTAAAAAAATAAATAAAATAAAATGGTAACTACTCAGAGCACAGTCTTAAAAGCCCAATGGCAGAAATATGCATAGGTTTGCATTTATAAAGACCTGCTAAATGCAACACTGTATGTTGGACATTATGTAGGGACAATAAAGGGCATTTGATGCTCTTTATTCAACTGAAAGGAGTTGAACTCAGAAAACAGGGAGAAGTACTAGAAAGAACCCATGGAGTCACAGAGGCAAAAAAAAAAAAAAAAAAAAGATAGACTCTGAGTTGAGACAAGCATGAAGAGTAACAATAGGAAGAGCAGATTTAGAAAACCCAAGGCAATAAAAACTGCTGGGACTTGGTGGGCTTTAAAGGAGGGAGAGGGGTCAAGAGGGTCTCTCAGGTTTTAGGCTTTAGATTTGAATGTAGGATAGACAGTATTGCTTCTGACCAAGATTTAGAATAAATGAGAATTTTCAGTTTTATGTAATGAGCTGGACAGCAATGAGAGCTCCATTTTTCACATGTTATTTTTGAGGCATCTTGGGCAAATCCCGGAAAAGAGTCCAGTAGGTAGACCCACGAGTGTGGTGTCCACCATGGTGAGAACTGTCCACTTATAAGAGAGTGCCGAACTTAAAATAATAAATAACATCAATCAGGAACATCAGAGTAAAAGAGAACAGAGGATGTAACCCAAAGGAACACACAAAGGAAAAGGAAAAGGAACCTGAGAAAGGATGACCAGAGTGTTACGAACACACAAAGAGAAATGGTATTTTGGAAGTTAAGGGAGGATGGGAAGTCACAGAGAGATACAATGGTCAAATACTGAAGTGCCAAATACAATAAAGATAGGAACAGACCACACAGAAACTGAAAGGTAAACTACACTGGTACACATGGTGAAAATACTTTTACTGGACTACGGAGAAGGAAAAACTGATCATAGGATGAGGAAAAACAAGGAAGTTAAAGGAATGACGGAAATCTGTGCAGAATTCTTCTCTTGAAAGCACCCTGTCTGTGAAGGGAAAAGAGACAGAGAATGATACATACAGGGGAACAGCAAGTTCAGGAAGCTAGAGTCAACATGACAGATGGACACAAGTATATATGCTGAAACAAAAGAAACCACGGTTGAATAATTATAGACAAGGAACAAGTGATGAGGGAAGGATCCTGAGAAGAGAAGAAAGAAGAAAGAAGCAGGAGACATGAGTAGAAAGAATAGCATCAGACATCACAAAGGCTCTCTTCCAATGAGACTGAAGGGGAAAAAAGGTTGGGAAGAAATACAAAGTAGAGGGGGATTAGCGGGCACTTCTTCTTGTTGACAGTGATGTTAATTAGCTCCTGAGAAAATCTACTGTGATAAGAACTGTGGAAGCACACTCTTGAGAAGCATTAAGGATTGAAGCAACTGTCCCAGTCTTTGCTCTGAGGTAGTGCTCCTCATCTGTATGCTCCCAATGAAACCTGTGCTCAACTTTAGTCTTGCCATTATCATATTCTACTGCAATGAATATTTATACAACTGTGGAGGACATATCAACCTCTCACACATTTTTAATTCCCAGGACCAGCATCGTGCCTGGTGAAGCTAGAATGCTGAAATAAAGTTCATCATGTGGCTAACTTTCTCCAAGACTTCTATGACCACACACCTCAGCTGGAGTCCACGCCCTCCACTCACTGGAACAACGGTGAACCCCCAAATACACTGAGCTGTCAGATGGTCTGTAAGCTGTAAAGTTGCAACAAAATAACCAGTCATAGTACTGGTTACTATCAGAAACCTCAATACTCTTTGGAAACACTTCTAGATAAACACTCTCATTAAAAGAGATGCAGGATCCGCTGTACCAAGTTTAGACCTCAGAATGACCTTGATATGAAATACACATCATGCAAAATATGATGGGGGAAAAGTGGGCAAATCGTGCAAAGATACAAGCATGTTCAGGATGCATTCTGAAACACTCACCTTAAAATCTAAAAATTTCAACACTGTCTTTTTAAAATCCGCACATGGACCAGGAGGCACACAAAATGATGACGTACTTAAATATCAATTTTCACATCTAAGTCATGCATAAGAGAAGTTAAGAACTTTAAGATATTTCTAAATTTAATAGAAATGTAATAAGCCTTCTCTGTATTTTTCACAACTGTTGGCTGGGAAACATTACGTAGGACAATTAAGAATATTCGATGCCAATCTGCTACCACAGTGATGAGCATAACTTATCACTAATTACCTGCACACTTCTTACAGATGACAACACAGAGATTGATGGACGCCCAGTCAGGGTCCGGGGCTTTACAATCGGCACAGCTCCTGTTGGACTCATTGAACCAAATCTTCTCAGCCACTTCGTAATCAGAGAGAGTTTCTGCTATCGATTGCTGCACAGCTTCAATCCACTCCTGTTTCTCTTTTTCCGACTCGGCTGTAAAGCTGGAACAATGAATGTTTCTGCATTATCGATCTCCCTTGTAAAGGCCAATTAAGCAGTATGTTCAGTTTGCATATTCATTTCGCTCACAAATTAAGCAGCAGCTGAAAAATATGCCTTCCAGGCAGCTGAATAGTCTTTTCTGTTAAAGATCATCTTATTTAAAAATCTATTTTTCCTTTAACATCCCACACTGCTTATGAGTTTGTTTACATATCTTGAACCAAAATTAATATGTACATATTTTCTGACTAGGATATAAAAATTGCCTTGTTAGGTCAAGAGCTTAAATGAGAGGCCATGTTTCCTAAGCAGTGGTTATATAATAATCAATGAGAGACTGGCTGAGTTTCAGACTTTCGGAACTACTGGATTATCTTGCCAAGAAAAGTATGCCATGATAGTCTGAAACTAAATTATCAAAAACACCCACCAGAAATTTTGATTTTTTCAGTCTTAAAAATAGATTTTCTTTTTTAATTACAAGAATGTCCAGATGGCTTGAAGAAACTGAGAAATCAAAAAAGTTTCAACTGATTACTATTCTAACTCATTTTTAGCCATGTTCTGATTTTTCCTAATTCTTAGTGTTTACTGGATACCTGAATAAAGGGATAAAACATTAACCATGGGTGCACTCCAAGAAATGTTGAGTGAGTATCTGCAATGTGTCAGGAAATGTACTAGAGTGCTCCAAACTCGGCCAATGACCCGCAAAATGTTTCACATTAAAATTTTCTGTTCTGAAGATGAAAATGTTTTGAAATAGAATGAAAATAACAGATGACTAACATATTCCAAACAATCCATAAGGAAACTGAGTGGCCTACATGAATATTTTCTGAAACACTTGATGTTACCATTATCAGTATAATATCCATGAACTTCTTAGTGGTTTCCACTTTCACACAGAGATTGGTCACAACCAATATGGCACAACGGTCCTTGCACCTGGGTTACTGGTACACAGATTCTAAAACCCTTGGAGTGTCCTAAGTGACAAGTGTCTTTTGTATGCTTGTGAGATAATTTGAGGCTGGAGGCCTCGACAGCTTCAGGATGATGGGTCAGAAAGACCAAGGTGTGATTAGAGGACTGGAACTTTCAGCCCCACCCCCTTGACCTCTAGGGATTGGAGAGGTGCTACCTATTGAGTTAGTCACCAACGACCAACGGTTTAATCAATCATGCCTACGGAATGAAACCCCAGTAATAACCTTCGAACCACAGGGTTCAGAAAGCTTCTGCGTTGATGAACACATTGAAGTACTGAGAGCATGATGTACTCTGAGAAGGCATGTGGGTACTCCCATTTGGGGCTCTCCCATTTGGATGTTCCTGAGATGCACTCTATATAATAAACAGTCTATATAATACTCTATAATACTCTATATATAGTCTATATATACTCTATATTATATAATGTATATAATTTATTATAATATAACACTCCATATAATAAAATAATAAATAATAATAAATTTTAAATAAAATATAAAAAATTATATAATTTATATTTATATAAATTATATAAATAATAAATTAATTTTAACTGTCCTCCTAAGTTCTGTGAGCCATTCTCACAAATTAGTGATCCTGGGGAGTTGGGGTCAGAGGAATCTCAATTTGCAGCCAAGAACAAAGTGTGGGTAAGCTGAGGACTCAGTGCTTGTGACTAGAGTCTGAACTGAAGGCAGCTTTGTGGGATTGAGCCCTGAAACCTGTGGGGTCTAATGCCCATGCCAAGTAGCTGCTGTCAGAACAGGACTGAATTGTAGGACACCCGCCTGGGATCTGGAGACATGGAGAGTTGGCTGATGTGAGGAAAAAGTCCACCCCATATTTTGTGTCAGAAATACTACAATTAGGGGCACCTGGGTTAAGCCTCTGCCTTCAGCTCAGGTCATAATCTCAGGGTCCTGGGATCGAGCCCCGCGTCCGGCTCTGTGCTCAGCAGGGAGCCTGCTTCCTCACCCTCTCTCTCTGCCTGCCTCTCTGCCTACTTGTGATCTCTGTCTGTCAAATAAATAAATAAAATCTAAAAAAAATAAAAAATAAATAAAAATTATTATAAAGAAATACTACGAGTAAAAACAGCTCAGCCAATGTCTACATTTTCAGTTAAGGCTTGAATCTGCATATGTGAAAATAAAGTTTGTTATTCTCTAGGTGATTATTTTTTCCTCAAAATTTGACACTTCTGACAGATGAAATGAATACCAGACTTGGGAGTATTTTTGAAATTGCTAAGTAATTGTTAGTCCTTCAAAGGCTTCTGACAAGTGCCTCTAACCTGGATACTACCCTGTGATATGCTGATTAACTGTAACAAATGAATTAATGTGGGTAAACTCACAGATACTGGCTTATACCTCTTTTGTGTACCAAAGCTATGGAGTTATTACAGGTTATTAAAACATACTACAAACTTTAAGTTTTCTTTTTCATTGTTATATGAATTATTACTAGACTGCTGTAATACAAGATATATAATGAACTGTTAAAATATTTGATCAAAAAGTGCTATGAGGGGCGCCTGGGTGGCTCAGTGGGTTAAAGGCTCTGCCTTCAGCTCAGGTCATGATCCCAGGGTCCTGGGATGGAGCCCTGCATTGGGGTCTTTGCTTGGCAGGGAGCCTGCTTCCCCCTCTCTCTCTGCCTGCTTCTCTGCCTACTTGTGATTTCTATCAAATAAATAAAAATCTTTAAAAAAAAAAAAGTGCTATGTGACTCACTGGCATTATTTTAAGCAGGAGATCCTTTTAATAAACCAATATGGAGCAACTGTAATCAGGATTTTAAAGGAAGGTTGCATTTGATTAGTCTAAAAAAGGTAAATAAAAATATAGCTTAAAGACAATGTAGTATTCTTTATTCCTAAAATTTGAAGAAATTTTTCACATATTTGTTGATAAAAAAGTAATATATTTATGAAGCTTACTAAGAGAAAAAAGTATTAAGAGAAGAAACATCCCAAATCTCATGAAATTAGTTACTATCATTGCAGGTTGTGTGAGGATTCAAGTCACTTTTATGAAGTGTTTTTATATACCAGCTAATAAATTGGACAGTATAGAAACCAACAAACATGATTTCATTATGAGATCTATAGGAAATAAAATCACCACTAGCAATGTGAAAGTAGATCACCCAAGCTTTCTTGGAATAACACAAACACAAACGTTCAAATATAGCTTACCTAAAACTCCTATAGGGAGTGATTATTTCAAAAGACTGTTTTACAGTTCGGTCCACTTGCTTCACATTTGCTACATTCATAGGAATTATGGTAATACCAAGTCCACTTTTAAAATCCTAGTCGGGAGAAAAAAATAGTAACATTATAAAGAAACAAAAATATGGAATTTGAAGGTACACATTATATACTCTAAAATCCAAAGTACCATTATATCCTACTAAATTTTACTACACATATACATGTAGAACTGAGTAAGTCATTAAAAATGGATTGACAGTGTTGTTTTCTTATTTTAGGAGGCACTCTCAATTCCTGCTACCAGTACCATTCCAAGCTGGACAGTCGGGCTACTGATGAAGTACGGACTTCTGTCACATGAAATGTCAAGTGGACTAGGACACAAATTGTGAAGTGTACATGCTTAACTTTTCAAAGTTAGGGACTTTTTCCATCTTTATCTCTTCAGTAAAGGAAACGAAGAGTTAACTAGCCCTTAGCATGTGCCTACCAATTTCTAAGCAGGGGAGTCAATGACACTAAGAGGCTGGTAAAATTATTACTTGTAAAAAAGAAGGGGAAACTGAGTCCCAAAGAGAGGAAAGTCACGTGGAAAGCGCAGTGAGTTGTAAGTGGCACAAAGTGACCAAAACTCACGCTGATTGTTCTTTAACTCTGTGATGTTGCCTCTGCTGTGTCATATTATTTTTCTCATTTACTCTCTAACAAAAGCATTACTTATTTTGTGGTTTTATCTCATTCCCAAAATTTTATTACTTTCCTCTTCCTTCAATTAAATTCTTAAGCTGCTTTAAATGTTATTTTAGTTTGAAAACTATCATTTGCTCACTACCTATACCTCTTCTGTTCAGTCTGCCCTATCAAAATTAGAAATTGTTCAAAAGGCTATAAGGTCTACCTTTTAAAAGTGTTGACATTTGAAATATTATTATCTAATCATAACAGTTTGGGAATTTGATTTATCAAATAATCTCAACACTTTAAAAATATAATTATTCTCTACTTCAAAAGATTTATCCAGGGACGCCTGGGTGGCTCAGTTGGTTAAGTGGCTGCCTTCAGCTCAGGTCATGATCCCAGCGTCCTGGGATCGAGTCCCACATAGGGCTCCTTGCTCAGCAGGGAGCCTGCTTCTCCCTCTGCCTCTGCCTGCCACTCTGTCTGCCTGTGCTTGCTCCTGTGCTATCTTAAAAAAAAAAAAAAAGAGATTTATCCATGTAAACTAAATGTGCTTTGAATTCCTAAATTCAATTTGATTAGAAAAAGTAGCCATACTAAAGAAAAACTACAAAAAATACTGGTCCATTTTTTAATAAGAATACTTCTGGCAGAGACCGTGAAAGTTCACAGGCTTTCTCTCTACAGGCTAAAAGTAAAAGTACTATTTTTCCATCTTCCTTGCAAGCTAGGAGGGCTCACATGTCTTACTTTTGGTCAGTAAAATATAAAAAAAATTCCTGCAGTGGTGGAGGGCAAATCTTGGAAGAAGAAAGACTTTTACCCCTTGCCATTCCATCTTCTTAGGAAATAACATCTAGACACACAGAAGCTGTTAGAATCCTCAAGATGAAAAGCTTGAGGACAAATTCTTAAACCTGAGGATGCCAGAGTGAGGAAAAAGATAGGAAGACCCTTGTTCCCTGGTGGCATCAGTTCTCTGCTGCCTACACCAAGAGATTTGCTAAAACAAAGAAATGCCTATTTAAGTGATCCTTTGGGTTTTTGTCATTTCAGACTAAAGCATTCCTAATAAAATAAGTGAAATAAAATAACATTATAACAAATTTCCCCACTTGTAAGAATATCCAGAGTTTTCTTTCATAAATTGCAGAAAAGCTTCTCTTCATTTTTTTAACGTATGACGTTAAGTTAGAATATGTGACGCATTTATAAAACATATCAACAATTTGATTTTTTTTTTCTGATGAAAGTACAAATAGCTTGTTCTGTTAGGAAGAACAAGCCAGAAACTGAGATTCAATAATATAAAAGAGAAGATGCACAGAGATGTTAAATGTTGCAAAATAATTGAAAAACATCATATACTTCCACTTTATATGGCAAACTCATCTAAAAATTGGTACTTAATGTGATCTATATGGACAAGGAGAATCAAATAGGTTCCAGTGTTATATTTACTGCAATTAAAAAAAAAATTCTGAATTGTCAATACCAGGGTTCCTGCCAGATAACAATTGGAGAAATTTCCAACCCATGTGACTGGAAACTCAAATTCTCTTTTCATGAAGAAATAAAGTAGGAGTAGCAAGGTAAGTTTTTTGGTGTTTTTGTTTTTTAGTTGAAGTACATCCACAGTGTTACATTAGTTTTGAGTATGCAAACATCGTGATTCCACAATTCTATAAATTGTATTATGCTTGCTGCAAGTTTAGCTACCTTATATCAGGCAAGGTAGGATATTTTAAAAACAGCTTTCTGATGGCCCAACTTGATACATAAATAACTCTAGAATAGACTGCATGTCCTTCCAATAGTTTCCCATAATGAAGACCTGAGAAGAGCTGGATATGAACGGTTACATTCTATGCCAAGTTATATTCTCTGATGAGTGCTTGGCTTGCTGGTACTGTGTGTTAGGAAGGGCAGAGATACATACTTAAACCATCAGACCAGCAGATGGCAGGAAGGACAATGTTTTATGGAAACTAATGAGCCTCATTCAGGCTCCGACCTGAATTGGTGGCCCCTCTCTTCTACAAGCAAGTTGTGTCTACATGTAAAGCTGCAATTTCTGTTAAAAATAAAATAAGTGAGGGTGGGCTCTAGGCCCCAAATTTCTTCCAAGCAAGGCAAAGATGGGTATTTTAGCCTGAAATAAAATTGTAACCATTTATCAGCTGCTGGCCATGGCCATATGGTTTTGAGTAATTAGAATATCCACTGAATTCACCAGCACAAATGGACTGTAAAATGTACAGCAGAGTAACAAAATCAATGTCAGTGCTCTTGAGAGCTATTAAATATGAAACAACTGTGTTTCTTATTAAAAATATTTGTGGTGACATTAAACCACTTTTTCAGACCGTATTTAGCCTATATTAAGAATATATCTAATTCCTCAGGGATGCCTGGGTGGCTCAGTTGGTTAAGAATATATCTAATTCCTCAATGCTCCCTCTGACCCTGAGATTCTTATCCCCTGAATTGGAAATCAGAGCTTAAGAATCTCCAGTTAAAAAGCAAAACTACAATCCTGTGATTCTCGTATGCAGCCAATGTTGAAAAAAAACTGAATTAGACAGCAGAACCAGCTGTAGAATCGAGACAGGATGAGTCTGCAATATTTAAATACCAGGATATCAACAGTTCCCCCTGGCTTCTGTAGAGCGAAAGAAAAAGAAAAGGCATGCAATGATTATACAAAAATCCTTTGAAATCATTAAGACTACTGGTTAAAAATACTCTGGCCAGAACACAGTGACATATTGGACTTTCAAGATCCTACTTGTCCTGGGTGCCCACCCCTGTGTTAACATCTAGAGGCTTTAAAAACATCAGTCTTCATTAACCATATACGGTTTGCTCCATAATTGGTTTAACATCTATTTGTGTCATGCTCTGAAGCTTACAGAAAGCTGCTATGAACTCTGATTTGATCTTGTAATTTATTCTGCGAACAAGGCAGAGCAGATAAAGCCATTTTTAAAAGAGGAAAATTCATCCTGGCAAAACAGTGTTTAGGAAGTACTCTGTGTGGGTCAGGAGTCATGCAAAATCCTGGGTCCGAACCAGAGCATAAGATGGGGTCCCACCTTTGGAAAGCTTATAAACTAAGGGGAAATGTAATAAGTACAGAGCTGTAAACACTGAAACCGGCCAATCTCTGTAAGAGAGAGTTGTGTTCTTATGAGACCATCCAAAGGAAGTGACACTTGACCAGATCATTGACAAAACCCAGACCAGCTTGTTTGGGTATACCTCTCTGGCTTCAGTTCTCTCATTTGCACAATGGAGAGAATAGTAGTACCTACACTTCTTCAGTGTGGGGAGGATTAAATCAACACATTAAATATGCCTAGAAGAATGCCAGGCATGCAATAAGTGCTACGTAGATCCAGTTAGCTACTGTTACTGTTCTTGTTAGCTTCTACCTCTTGAATTTGAAACCAAGGGAACATATTAACTGTGAAAAAGCTAATTACAAGAAAACACATATTTAAGATAACTAGCAAGTATATATACATTTTTTAAAAATGGAGTGGAAGGCAAATGTTAAAAAAATACTCTTTAACTATAATCTGATTGTCAGCAATAGTCTCATTTTGAAAAATAGGCACAAGTCAGACCAGGCTATACTTCCAACACTTAAAATGCTATAAGCTGGACAAAAAACAAAACAAAACAAAACCCCCAAAAACAGGAGCATGAAAATTCAGTGACTGGAATATTATTATAGAAAGCAAAAAGCTAAAAGCAGATTCTGGGGGGCACCTGGATGGCTCAGTGGGTTAAAGCCTCTGCCTTCGGCTCAGGTCATGATCCCAGTCCTGGGATCAAACTCCATATTGGGCTCTCTGCTCTGCAGGGAGCCTGCTTCCTCCTCTCTCTCTGCCTACCTCTCTGCTTACTTGTGATCTCTGTCTGTCAAATAAAGAAATAAAAATCTTAAAAAAAAAAAATAAAAGCAGATTCTGGACTAAACACTACCTTACGTTTAATTTGCTGTCACAGAATGTGGGATCTCACAAACCATGAATCCCACCACCGATGCCACTATAACAACGGCGTTGCTTGGTGAACAGATCTGGACCACCTGCAAAGATGGTCATGACCATGTCAGCACTTGGAGTCAGACCCGGGGAGAATCCTGGCTAAGCCATTTACTGGCTGCATGACTATTACCAAGTTATTTACTTGATCTAGACTCCAACTTCCTCATTTATAAAAAAACACAGTCATATCTACCTTATACAGCACTGTTATAAAAATTGAGTGCCACATAAATTAAGGGTCTAATACAGACGGACAATTCTTTTATCAATTCTTTTATTTCTGAGTTCTAAGGCCAGAATTTGTCTTCAATAAAAGTATCTCCATTTTATTTGTAAGGAATGAAAGTATTTGCACCAGTGATTCTACAGTATAAACTCTGTTTAGAATGAATAGTAAATATTTACCAAGATGCTGAAATGGGTTATTTGTAGGAACAGAACCTGGTTGAAACTACATTTTGAAACTACATAGTAAAAGAGCAAAATAAAAGTTTGATTCCTAACTGGAAAAATTAAAGAAGGGTTTGTTAACCCCGAATTTGCTGAAACTCAAACCTATTTTTGGAAATACTGGATGCCAGGTTTCCATGCCAGAAATTTAAGAACTTGGTGCTTAAACATTTGTTGAAAACAGATGTGGCATTGTATGACACTGGCACCACATTTCCGGGGAAACACCAGATGCAGAGTTTGGCCAGATACAGAACCCAGAGAATCTGAGGCCACCACCTACATCCTGCTGCTTCTTTCTGTGCTACTCAACCCACAGCCCTATGAGGTCTATTTAAATTCTATTAGAGTTTCATCCCCGTGCCAGACACCGGGAACATTATGTAGAGGGAATGAGGAGGAATGAGTCTCTTGTTATACCCTGATTTGAAAATGTTTAATCAAGTGAATTTATATAGTTAAAACCTCAGTGCCACAATTATCATTAAATGGATGCACAGACCCACCAAGCAAGACATCTGGTTGTAATGAATTCACTAATACTAACATGATCCTGAAAAAAACTCATCACAAAAAAAAAAAAAAAAAAAAAAACAAGAAAAAAAAAAAACAAAAAAAAAAAAAAAAAAAAAAAAAGGGAGACTGGCTGTCAGAATAACCTAACAAATGGAAACCAAAGCCAATTATCTTAAATGTGCCTCACATCCATTCGCAGAAATTCCATTCAAATAGCAATACCACATATGTAACACTTCACATACTTCAGTGTACATTCAGATTTTATTATCTCATTTAAAATTTTAAATACTGGCTTATATACTACATCCATATCATGTCAAGACAAATAAACTCATAAAATAATTATCTGCCAGAATATAAAAAATCTATAAGCTTTGAAATAAAGTGGTTTAATTATAATAAAATTTGTAAAAAAAAAATTCTACACAGTAAAAATTAACTGAATGAAAAGTAAACAATAGCTCAGAAAAGCAGTTATAGAAAATGACCTGATAATTAATTATCTTTATTATATGAAGAGCTTAAAGAAATTGTCAGAAAAGACAATAACATCCCAATCAATAAATTGAAAAAGAAAATCAAGGGCAATTCACAGAAAAGAGACTAACTTAAAAACAAACTTTAAAAAAATGGTAAGCTTTATAGACAAGACAACAGCTATGAATGACCGCTCCTTCAACAAGCTCATTCTGCAAAATGTTTACAGAGTGTTAGCTATGGGCTTGAAACTCCTGAACACCTGACAGTGAATAAACCACCACACCATTAATTTGAGAATATAAAAATTATAACACGTTTAAGGTTAAAATCAGGCTGCTACCTAGTTCACATAGCTAACAGCATTTAAAATGTAAACAATTCTTTACGAAAAGGTCATGAAAGTTCATGCCAAAAAAAAATCAAAAAGGAAGAAAAGGCTGCATACAGAAAGCTACCAGAAATCTCATTTATTTATCACGATGTGTGCTACCCACAGTGGAAGGTGAGACAGCAGGCATCTTTTGGTCACTGCTATACCCCTAGAGCCTAGAGCAGTGCCCAGAAATGAGAAGGTGCTAGTAAAAATCCATTTTGTAAAATGGATAAATACAGAAACACAGGAAATTGTATAGTATAAGCCACACAAAAGGAAACACAACTCACTTTATACAAAGTTGAAATAACACAGGAGAAAAACTATCATAATTATAATACCTGTAGGCATGTAAAACGTAAGAGAACAATATTTGTAAAAATTAAACACTGTGTTTGTGAGATGGTGTTAAATAAAGAGATGGCGCGTAATTGATGTGGTAACAGCGCCACAGTGTTTCGCAACTGAGTAATTAGGTAGAGAATTTGTGTCTGTTTCTACTTTGCCAAACTCCTTTTTTTACATATCTCTTCACTGTTCTTTTCTACTTTTTATAACCTACTGGGCAAGGGTAGGGGGGGAGGTAACATGACATCCCCTAAGGCATTTCTCCCACTCAGTGGAGAGCTAATGCAAATTTCAGTTCCCACAATGTACTACTGAAGGAAAGGGAAATACAGAGGTGAAAGAAAAAAATGAATCTTTGAACCAAGTAATTGGGAAAACGAAAAGTCCATGTTAATTCCATAGAGTTCAGATCCGTCCGTAAAGTGTCCGAGAGGCAGATTGCCATCCCCCTTGCTAGCATCATACCATTTCTTTTTAAAAAGGAGGAATTTAAAAAATGAGCAAAGGCAATAATTATGATAGCCTGTTCTAATAGCTATTTTAACTTATTGATCCAGGAAAAGGGACAGATTCAGAAAAAAGTGAAAGAATTACTGAAAATATATTTATAGGGATGCCTGATTCAGAATCTTAAGGATACTTTCTGGAAGTAGAGGGAAAAACTCTGGCAAAGATTAACAATAATCCACAATATAAGAGCACACTTCCAGACAGACAGAATTGAAGGAATGTATGGGAAATAACAGTTTCAAACTGTTTTCCAAACATTGTCCCCTTTATGCTGACTTTGCAAATGGAGTTTAATGTCTGCACTAGATCATACTCCAGCAATAAAAGTCTATGTTAAGAAAAAGGAATTAAAGGATACTGTAGAATTCACAAGCTAAACATTTTTAAATTTCATTTAAAAATTGAGATCTAAGCAAAAAAAAAAAAAAAAAAGAAACAGTAGCTATAGTTAAGAACTATGCACAATTAGTAATAGTTCTTCAAAATCTCAAAATGTATATCACTAATCATAATTCTCTTAACTTTCTATTTAAATGTTGGCACATTTCAAAATGTTCAATGAGGAAAAAGATCACTTCCAAATGAAAGTTAATCACAAAAAGACGTATAATAGTTCCAAGTTGTGGGATGATGCAACATTCAATGTAGCTGAAGGCTATTTTTACACATTTTCCAACCCCAAAAATATCTTGCTCTCTTTACCTAGATGCTTATCATTTTTTAAAGGGGAAAAAAAAAAAAAGAACCTTAGAGAAGTGTTTACTGTATGTAGTTTTTGATACATGTGGATGGCTTATATCAATGTGGATTCCAACATTCTATCTCCAGAAATTCTAAATCCACAGTCTGGAATGAGCCCAGATATATGGAATTTTCAGATGCAACTTACATAATGGCCTTAGGAATAGTAAGCTATCTCTCTTCTTTCCATGAAGCCATTTAAACCTAAAGACATTAACTTAATTAGCTGAGCCCATTAGTAGCAGAGAAAGAATGAAGACCCAGAACTGTTACCTCTGTCCAATCATCTCTGCTCTAAAAGAACACTGCAGCTTCCTTTTAAATAACTCTTCAATATACGCTACCTTCCCACCTCTATCCATCATCTGTTTACTCTCTCTGGAGGGACCTCCAAAGTATATTTGTAGAACTATTTATCAAGAGAGGCTAGAAAAATGAAAATAATTCATATGTTACGGTAGTGTGAATTGATTTTCCTTATTTTTATTCTATTCATAGTACAAATTATGTGGGCAATAAATTCACTATTTAAAAATTTTTTAAACTGAAAACAATTTAGCTTTGATGCATGGAACCAAATTAGATACAATGCAAATTCAGATATCGAAGTTCAAAGCTAACACCTCTTTTTTTATTTTTTTTTTAATTTTTGTTACAGAAGTATAATTGACATGTTAACTTCAGGTGTTACATATCTTACATTTTTATGATAAGTAGATATTTTCCATATTTAAGAAAAAACATGATTACTTAATGCATTGTATATACAAAACTTTCAGGAGTTGCATTGAATGTATATCTTTTAGTGTTTTTCCTAAATGTAATCTTAAAGCCCCTTGCATTCAGGAGAAAGACTCCCCATTTAGCACATCACCCAAGTTCTTCACACAATCTGCTCAACCATGTGAAAAAACCAATGGGCAACCTTCCTCTGGAGAGAAAGGCATACATAGGATGTAAGCACAGATAAAACTGGAATGGTAAATTAGGGCCTAAACATAGAAGGCCTTCCTTAACTTATTCATCCAGTCTTAAGCCAACTAGTTCTTTAAGACTTGACTCAAGATCATGTCCCTTAAGACCCAGCTCCATGTAAAATAATGCAAGTTTTTTAAAAATAACACATACACAAGCAATGGTATGTATGTTTTAAGGTTGATATAAAGGCATGTTAACGCACAGAAAAAGGACAGAAATATACATGCACTGAAAACAGATTTATGTCTCAAAACATGAGGAGGGGTCCAGCATTAATGCTTTCATTTTTAAGGAGAATGTATTCATTACTTGTGTATGTGGAAGTGTTTCTAATCTCCAGACTTCATTAATTGCCCTTTTTTGTACTTCTCTACAACTCCTGCACAAGCCAAATAAAAGTACTGGGCTCACCATCTATCATAAACAAAGGTCTTGTCAGACTTTTCCTCCTGGAAGATAGGACTTAAGTCCTCAGCAAGCACACCCCTTGCAGAATGCCTCACCTGATAGAAAGCGTATTACACAAACACACTTACACTCCGAACCTCCTAAGCAGCTCAGTTATTCAAGAAAAGAAGCCCAGACTATTTCTAAAAGGTCACAGGCCAGAAATTTTCAACATACACTTTATTTTTTTTTAAGATTTTATTTATTAGTTAGAGAGAGAGAGAGAGCGAGCACGGGCAGACCGAGAGGCAGGCAGAGGCAGAGGGAGAAGCAGGCTCCCTGCTGAACAAGGAGCCCGATGTGGGACTCCATCCCAGGACGCTGGGATCATGACCTGAGCCGAAGGCAGCCGCTTAACCAACTGAGCCACCCAGGCATCCCTCAACATACACTTTATTTTTTTTTTTTTAAAGATTTTATTTATTTGTCAGAGAGAGAGAGAGCACAGGCAGACAGAGTGGCAGGCAGAGGCAGAGGGAGAAGCAGGCTCCCTGCTGAGCAAGGAGCCCCATGTGGGACTCGATCCCAGGATCATGACCTGAGCTGGGATCATGACCTGAGCTGAAGGCAGCCGCTCAACCAACTGAGCCACCCAGGCATCCCTCAACATACACTTTAAAAAGACACTTGGGTATAGTTGCTCAGATGCTACCACTTAGAGTCATAAAGTTCTGGTTTTGTTATACATTACAATCTACAATCCTTACACAACCTTCATTGTCCTCATCTATGAAACATGGTGAAGAACATCTTCCTCCCACATTTGTGGCAAGATTAAAAGGAAATATTGATAAATTAATTAGCACAATACCCGGTACTCACCAGCTGCTAGTCATTCTTATGCTTTTTATGTTCTATTGCTAATATTAAAACAATAGTTTCATACAATTTCTTTCTAATCAGAGAATGTTAATAAAACTTTAAAAAATATCTACTTTGGGAGAATAACGTAAATTCAGACAATCCAGCTAATGGAAACGATGAAACTAATAATGTGAAGTCCATCAAATCTGTGCAAGTAAAAAATGAATACCTCAATTAATTTGGCAGAACAACTTCCATACTGACAAATGCAAATTATGCATTTTCAAACTCCATTCCAATGAGAAAAGTTTTAATCATCTCACTTCACAGACTGAAAATGTTCACATTCAGTTCATACACATTATAAGCCGTACATCACTATTCTTCTTGAAGAATATGCTAACTATCCAAGTTATTAATATGCCAACAGTGCTCAATGATGCCTTCCACCGTTAATTGGCTAAGAAATCTTATCCAAAAAGTATAATGAAAAAGATCATACTGAAGTTCAGAAGATGCCTTAGATAAAGATCTCTAGTTAATATTTTTGAAACTAATGTTTGAATTGGCATCAGTATTTTTTGTTATGAAAACAGTCGGCATTATTATCCCAGCCTATCATCACTCATTATGATATGTCACCAATGAGTTCATCTTAGATCAACTATCCAAAGCACACTGTGCAATTCCACCAATTACTAAAACTCTAATGTATTCTAGGCTAAAAGATTAAGAATTCCTTCCCCAAATGGGGTATTTTCTTATATATATTAAAAACCAGGCATGTTAGGGGCACCTGGCTGGCTCAGTCAGCTTAGGTCATGATCTCAGTGTCCTGGGATCGAGCCCCACATCCAGCTCCCTGCTCAGTGGGGAGTCTGCTTCTTGCTCTCCCTCTGCCCCTCTCCCTGCTTGTGAGAGTGCACACATGTGGGCTCTCTCTCTCTCTCAAATAAACAGAATCCTTAAAAAAATAAAATAATCAAATAAAAATAAGAATCAGATATGTTAGAGAAAGGAAGTCTACTGAATCAAATACAGTTAACAGAATTTGTTAGAACTTTAATATTAGTCTCCTCAAAATACTGAACTTCTCTATTAAGTCTTTCTATATTAACCAAATTCAATAAGTCAACAACTCAAGTCTATTTCATTTATATGTGGTGTGTTACATATGTGCATATATGAACCACTTGCCTATAATAAATTATTTCCTCTGCAACCAACATATCTACTTTAAAAAAAAATGCTAGAAACTCACAAAAACATGTTACCTGTGCCTGCTCTTAAAATTTTCTATTACAAAAGAAACACAACAGATGCAGAACTGGGCCATTTCATCAACAGCTGTAATGGTTAATTGGTTTCTGATTGCTATCTCATATAATTACAATATTACAATATTATTTCAGCTAAGGAATACCCTTTAAAAATTATTTTCAAGATTTTATTTTCTCAGTCCCTTAAAAAGGCGATGTCTAGCCTCAAATTTGATGTAGATTACTTTCCTGTGACAGGAGGAACTGAGAAAATTCAACAAAACAACTCTTTCTTTGTTATATTTAGTGCAGTACTCAAGGCAAAAGCAAGAGGCTATAAGTAAAAACACTAATAAGTCTAAAAAGCACAGTTGTGAATGTAATCAAGGCACCGCAATTTGCAATTACTGTAACACAGCTCACCTGTTCATTTTTGCAAAGCCACACGCTGCTTCCACTTAAGACAGTAAAAATTTTGGCTTTGTATCCTCTCAGTTCAAGATAGCCACATTTCTCAGGTGCAGCGGCTGCTTGAGACTGCAAGGCAGGGGACTGTGATTTCAGTGCATTTAATAGTATGCTGATCCAGTCATTTCTCTCCTCTGAAAATGAAGACAGGAGAAAGTACATACATCCATACTCATATAAATTATACAGACACAGAAACATGAGCAAAGGATCTAGTCTCCCTTAACACATGATTTACAGATTCTTTCCCACAACCACAATCTAATGCTACTGCAGTCAGAGCCAATGGCCCAATTCTGTAAGAGGAAAGAAATAACACTACCCAGGTGTTCTGTAACCATACTGGCCTCACCTGGGAGCTTATTAGAATGCAAAATCTCAGGCCTCACTCCAGACCTGATGAATCAGAATCTTCAATTTAAAAAGATCCCAGGTGATCTGAATCCATGTTAATATTTAAGAAGCACTCTGATAGATTAATCATGAGATTGGATTTTCTCTTTTAATAGAAGTAATACTGAGACCAGTTAACAGATTTTACCTGGTAATTAAGTTGCTCAAATGCTCAGAAAATCTTGCTCTTATTTCTGTTACTTAGAGCCTACTCTATTTCAGAGTAAGCTGACATCCATCCCATTCTCACCACAGAAACAAAAGGATCTCAATTTGGTAAATTAGAATTTGGTTTTCTCCCTCCACAAAAGCTAAGTGACCTTCAACACTGCATTATAACACACTGCATTACAGACACAGAAATCTGATCTAGTCCCCAAGGAGCCATCAAAGTTGTAAGTCAAGTTAGATATGAACATATAATAGGACACAGAGTACTATAAATGTCATACAAATGATATCAAATAAAATATGAGTCAATTCAAAGGAGGTAAGTCATTTGCTGAAGGTCATACAGCAAGTTAGCATTAAAATTAGGAGAATCAAATATTTTAACTCAGACAACTGTTCTCAGTAACATTAAAAAAAGTATTTGTGCTAGGTCTTGAAATTAGGAGCATAACTGGAGTTTGGTGAGGGAAGAGCAGAGCTTTATGACTCTAAGCAGAGAAGAACACAAGAACAGAGGCAGAAAGAAACAACATCTGCTCAGAAACTTAGAGACAAGCATATTGATAATTTTGAACTCAAGAGGAAACAGGAAATATAGATAGAGCTTCTGCAGTACCTGTAAGGAATTTTGCCTCCAAACTTTATTACAGAGGGGGAAAAAAAAATCAAGGCAAGATTCTTAGCAAGGAAATAACATGATTAGTAGGATAATATGTAGACCAAACTGGAAGCTTGGAAATCAGGAATAGGGCAAGAGAGGCCGGAAGCACAATGAAAATGTAAACAAAAGAAAATGTGAAAAGTCAAGACATCAAGGGATGGAAAAAATAGCTGAAGCTTTAAATATGTTTGACAGGTATCCACAAAAAAATTTAAATTATCAGAATAAAAGGTAGCTTAGTACCATGGCTTGACCAAAGAAGGTAGAAAATTCCATTTTATGAACAAAACCACTTCAGATCTTCAGGACCCTAGCATGAGCATGTAGGTAGACAGATAGCATCGTGTGAATGAAGGTAACCTACACAAAAGAAGATCCATGGAGGTAGATAAATGATTAATGGGAAAGGAGAAGAAATGGACAAATGCTGAGGTACAACTGTATCTATGAGGTAGGAAAATGGGCTAGCAAAAAACAAATGAAGAAGTGATTATTAAGGCAAAAGGAGAAAAACAAAACAGACTGAATTCCACGTAGGAAAAATTATCAAGAAGGAAGAAGAAGGAAAGAATAAGCAGAGCCCAGGCTTGAAAACCTGGGTAGTATCTCAGATCTAAGGTGTGGAAAGAAGTACTCCACTATGGATTCAAGATCTCCAGATCTTAGTCTCAGCCTCCAGATTAGACTTGCTCCCACTCAAACATGAATCCTAGGTTACTTTACAATGAGATGTAATTTTTAAATTCTCTTTACTTTTTCCTCACTTTCCAAACTACTAAGAATAGTTTTGTCTTTAATGACCAAGGCCAAAGTATTCATTAAAATCTGTTCAACAATGCTTTACTGCACATATTACATAGCCCCCAGGTAATAATTCCCACGGATCAGGAGGAAATATTTACCCAACTTCCCCAGCATCATTAGAAACCGAAACAAATAAAAATGTTCACGTGACTAAGTCAATGTCAGTATGCAGCCTCTGCTCTACATTTTATACGTTTATGAACAGATCCAGACTGCACTAGAATATTTATATTTTCAGGAACAACAACAAACTTTCCATTGGTTATTATTTGTGATCATTAGTTTCACATAAGATACTCCTGCCAAGTAAACAGCACAGAATGTTTTTTGTTTGTTTCTATTTATCTACATAAATCATTGTGTTTGAAATGTAGGTCATATTTTTACTGAAAAGAAACCCAACTTTTTTTTTTTAATTTCCTTTCAATTTTTTATTGAACTGTAATTAACATATTAGTTTCAGATGTACAATGTGTTTCAAAACTTCCATACCTTACTCAGTGTTCATCAAGATAAATGTACTTTTAATCCCCTAAACCTGTTTCACCCATCCCCTCCCACACGTCCCTTCTGGCAACCACTAGTTCTCTGTAGCTAAGAGCCTGTTTTTTCCACCTCTTTTCTTTCTTTTTCCATTTTGTTTTGTTTCTTAAATGCCAGAGAGTGAAATCATGTGGTATTTGTCTTTCTCTGATTTGTTTCACTGTGTAGGTCATAACTTTATAAATGAGGCCCCAGTGTTTGTGGCTTCTACATTGTTCTTAGTCTGTATTTCAGTTTCTCAGGAAAATAATCTGAAACTGGCACAACTGCATCTGCTGGACTTAAACATATGACGGCTGCATCTCAACAAATGGTAGAGCCTATAAGTATTATCTAACTCCTGAGGGCCTCATTTACTAATAGGAAGTAAACAATCATGAATAAGGATGAGAATTAATAGTAACATTCAGTTTATTCTTAATTACCCACTCGAGTGCAGATAAACAGTGACAGAGATCATTTAAACAATAAAACAGATTACAAGCATCATTGGCATTTGGCTTTGCAACGTGTATGTCTTTAGACAAGGGGAATATGCCTTGATAAGCCACAATATTCCAAAGCAAATACTGATTTTCCCTTGGGCTATGTATCTTGGGCAAAGCTAGATACTATGCTAGCTTCTGCCTGCTCTTCACACCAAGGTGCTTTTATTCTTTCCAATAACAAGTATTTACTCTCTATCTTGATCTTAGCAATGTGCGAAGACTACTCCTTAGAGAATATGCTCTGACCTAGATAATGCTTTGTTCAAAGTAAAGCATTCTGGGTTGGAAAAAAGAAAAAAAGGGGGGGGCAGGTAGAGAAAACAAAATTGTCACTTTCTTATAATTATGCTAGAATATATATAAAAGATAACAGCAATTCCCTCAAACTAGTCCTTGAAGTTTCCAGGAATGAATGCCAACTACTCTTAAGTATCAATAAAGTTAAAAAAACAAGAAGAGAGACCATATTCTCTTCTCTGACCACTGGATTTAGCAGTAGGCATATTCTTTAGTAACATAAAGGATTTAGGGATTACTACCTAAGGCTTATGCATGTAAAAGATTAGTAACAGAATCTAACAAACTTTAGATGGACCTTTACTTTTGATATGCTAATATAATTGAACTAAAGATTCCTCAACATAACCCATGATCAATTTCAGAGAAGGAAGTATATGCACACCATGACTGTTCCTGAAATCAATAGGCATTCATTTGTACAAATATTTACCGAGTGCCTACTGGGTTCCAAGACCTTTCTGAATACCAGGAATAGAAGCGTGAACAAGACAGACCACAGCCTTAATCTCCTGGAGGTTGCCTTCTTGTGAAAGGAGGAAGACAACAAAACATAGTTATATAATTTACTATACAGTGACAAGTGCAATGGGACAAAATAAAGCAAGGGATGAGGGACACAAGAAGTGCTACTTTATACTTGGTACTAGAAAAAGCCTCAGAAAGAAGGGAGTGGTTAAGCAAAAGCCTAAAGGAAATGGAAGTGACGGAGCAAGTCAGGAGGATGGCTGCAGGAAGACCATTCTCAGATAAAGTAAGCGAGTGTCAATGCCCTGGGGTCGACATGGGGGATAACAGCTGAAATGTAGTGAGAGAGGGAGAGCATGGGAGGAGACAAGGTCAAAGAGACAAGAGCCAGATCACATAGGGGCTCTTGGATTTAAGTACTTTATTCTCGGGGAGGTGGACAGACAACACAGCTTCTGAAGTGGACTGACGTGATCAGACTTCTTTGATGCATGATCGCTGACAGCTGTATAGAAAACAAGACTGTAAGTCGATCAAAGGAGGTTATTACAATAACCTAAATAGAGGTGGTGGCTTGCATCAGATTAATAATGACAGAAGTGTTGAGAATCAGTCAGAATCCAGACTTATTTGCAAAGTCAGAAATGATCAGATGTGCTGATGGATTGGATGTGCAATAACGAGAGGAAAAGATTCAAGAATGACTCCACAGTTTGTCAGAGTCGACCAACACATTCAATGGACAATTTTAATTCCCCTGACTCCCTCCATCTAGTAAATGTTCCACAGCTTGCTTCTAGAAACACTGAATATTTCAGGGCACCTGGGTAGCTCAGTCAGTTAAGCGGCCAAATCTTGATTTTGGCTCAGGTCTCGGGGTCGTGAGATCGAGCCCTGTGTCAGGCTCCATGCTCAGCACAGAGTCCACTTGAGAGTCCCTCTCTCTCTCTCCCCTTCCCCCTGCCCCTCCCAACTGTGTTCTCTTTTTCTCTCTCAAAACAAAACAAAAGCAGCAACACTGAATATTTCAAGACAGGTAAATCTGCTTGCCCAAAATAAGTAAGGGAAATTTATGTTTCTTATCCAAGTGTTCTTTAAAAGAAACGAAGTTTTGCAGTCCCGCAGCTGCCACTGGAGGACTGTAAAATGCTATCTGGAAGCAGAGTTGAGAGGAAAAACACCTGCCTGCTTCCGAGGGATCTAGAACCAGCTGAGATGGACAGGAACACAAGACTACAGCTGAAACCCAGCACAGAAAATGGCCCAGGAACACAAAGGACCACTCAGAATTCTTAAGCCCTTTTCTCACTATAAGAACTGCCAACTCAGGGGCACCTGGGTGGCTCAGTCAGTTGACCATCCGCTTTCAGCTCAGGTCATGATCCTAGGGTCCTGGGACTGAGCCCCACAACAGGCTTCCTGTTCGGCAGGGAGTCTGCTTCTCACTCTCCCTCTGCCTGCTGCTCTGCCCATTTGTGCTCTCTCTGTCAAATAAATACAATCTTAAAAAAAAAAACAAAAAACCTGCCAACTCAAAACATCACCTGCTTTTTGAAGTCAGGCATCTGCATGTGTGACCACCACTGCCAGGGGAACAGAGACTGGAGAGATCATTAACTGTTAGGACCCTCTGACCAACTCTAATAGTTCTGCTTCAGGAAAAGGAATCCCACCAAATTTTTAATTTGAAAGAGTATTTTTAAAATGTTGTTATTTCAACATAATTCACTTTCAACTAAGAACATAACAATACTTTACCGGGAAGCTTGGGGGGGAATTGAAGGCTTTGAAAATTTGTGGTAAAAAAATGTCAAATTATAATCCTGTTTTAGCAGTGCCGGTGGGCAATGCAGCAGTTGGAAACAGTGCTGCTGGCTTCAGAGGACAGGCCATTCAGAACCTTCTCACCAAAAATGGAGAATTCATTTCTGCTAGGATGTCAAACCATTTCCCCTTTGTGTTCTAAACTTTTGTCTTGCTTCTTGATTAGACAGAAGTAAAGTTTCATTTGGCTTAAAAATTAAGTCAAATACTTCATAAGCCACTATGGTTGATTTCTCAGTTCCCTCAAGGTAAAAATAATCAACCATCTGTATACATGGAAGGAGGAAAAAACAATAAAACATACTATCTTGTTGAAAGTTCCATACTAAATACATGGACACATGCATACTATTTACACACACACCCCTCTACATTTACCTATCTCTGAAAACATTAGTTACAACATTAAAATGACTTTTTTTTTGAGATTTTACTTATTCATTCATGAGAGAGAGAAAGAGAGAGGGAGACAGAGGAAGAAGCAGACTCCTTCTTCAGAGCAGGGAGCCCGATGCAGGACTTGACCTGAGGCGAAGACAGGTGCCCTAAAAATCATTTTCTTTTCTTAAGATTTTATTTATTTATTTGACAGAGAGAGATCACAAGTAGACAGAGAGACAGCAGAGAGAGAGAGAGAGGGAAGCAGGCTCCTCGCTCAGCAGAGAGCCTGATGCGGGACTCGATCCCAGGACCCTGAGATCATGACCTGAGCTGAAGGCAGCGGTTTAACCCACTGAGCCACCCAGGCGCCCCTAAAAATCATTTTCAATGAAACCACCTTACTCAGTAATTCCATGTGGATGTTCTCCGTTTTTACCAAAGCAGTACTTTTTTTTTTTTTTTTTTTAGTATTTTCATGTTTTAGAACTTAAAGACCTAAGGCCTATTTAAAAACTTATACCAAAGTTTTAATGAAATTCTGTTTATATCACAATTATGTGATACATGAACTATGAACTATATATGAACTAGGTATCACAGCATGTAATTTTTAAACATGTGGGTTGATATATTCTACTCAAATGTGTCTAACTTTTATATACAGTATGTAATTATGGCTAAACAGATTTTCACACAGGTGGGAAGCTTTATTTAGTATGTCTACCAAAATGCAAGCTATGTGGCATACGTGAAATTCATTTTGAGAAGCCAAGGGGAAAGGGATAAGCACCTCAAAGAGAAAGGCAGTCACCTTCTGGGCAGAGGAAACCAAAGCATAAGGAAAGATTGTCACGATACCCAGCCAAGAGGAGAGTATCTTGGGCTTTGCCAGCCATGCAGCCTGCAACTTCTCAATGCTGCCACTGAGGCATAAAAGGAGCCACAGACAATACGCAAATGAATGACAGAGACAGTGTCAGAACAAGACCTTGTTTACAAAAACAAGCAGCAGCGAGATTTAGGCGACAGGCCATGGTTTGCCAACCCTGACTCTAGGCTCTAGGTCTCAATGATTAAATAGCAGCTCAAGTAAGAAACGCTTTTCCCACT
Source organism: Taxidea taxus jeffersonii (assembly GCA_003697995.1). Lineage (NCBI taxonomy): Eukaryota > Metazoa > Chordata > Mammalia > Carnivora > Mustelidae > Taxidea > Taxidea taxus. The sequence continues at coordinate 29,923 of ML108335.1, forward strand.
ACATACGTGCAATATTCATACAGGTATGTCTCACAACACAATACCTAACTAGAAGCGATGTGCACTGATATTTCTCATTCTTTTTCATGTTTTTTTTTTTTTTCTGTTTTGGGGGGGATTTATTTTAGTACCATCAGAAACCCCTACATTGATTTCACCAATGGATAGTGACTCACCGTTTGAAAAATGCTGCCCAGTGTGAGCAGCAGCTGGACTCACACATTTACTGATTACGCCAAGGAATAATGAAAACTTTCTAGCAACATACAGGATCTATTGAATGTTTTCTGTGTGTCACACACTGGCATATGGCCTAGGAATCTAGCAGTGTAAAAAAGACAAATATTGCCCCAACATATCTAATACTGTTGTAGTTTATAAAAGGGTAAAATGGGTTCTGTGTAAAATGGAATATTGGTTTTTATTTTTATAAAATGAGATAACTATAACACCCCCATCCCTTATAAGACTATTATGAATAATGAGGGGCGCCTGGGTGGCTCAGTCATTAAGCTTCTGTCTTCAGCCCAGGACCCTGGGACCAAGCCCCACGATGGGCTCCCTGCTCAGTGGGAAGCCTGCTTCTCCCTCTCCCACTCTCCCTGCTTGGTGCTCTCTCTCTCTCTTTCTCTGTCAAATAAATAAATAAATAAAATCTTTTTTTTAAAAAGGCTATTGTTAATAATGAAGCACAGATGATCACTGCATATATCAAGAATTTAGTAAGTTTTCCAGGTCACCGTCATTCAAATAATTAAGGACCACGGAGTATTTTCAAAATTGAGTTATAATCTATACTAAAATAGAAGCTTTAAAATAAATTAAAATTATAATTATTTAATGATGATGGCCTTATCTGTATCATTTAAAAGTAGTGAGAAATAGAGTATAACATGTTAATAGCCAATCAAAGTATACAACAGAGAACTCATAAATCTCCTGGCTCTCTCTCCCTACCCCCTCCAAAAGTCAGAAAAGATCTAAAGGTTTAGTCCCTACCCATAAACCACATGCCATCTAAATTTCATCAAGTGTCCTATAGCAGAAGATGAAGGTAAAAAGAATTGAGAAAGTACAAAAGATCCCCCAAAATCTGTACGAGAATGATTACTGGTCCTATGGGTTCAGTTGAACCTGGCATGAGTAAACCCTAAAACCAACACTTTCATCATGAGAAAAACTGTTTTTGCATATTAAATAACTACTTCACCTTGTCAAACAACAGCTAAAAGGTGGACTCCACAGGAGCTTTTTGTCTTACTCTTCACTGCTATACATCCAGAATTTAGAAAAATTCTTGGCACGTAGTAGATTCTAAGTATTTGCTGCATGCAGGAATAGTGAGCCAACAAATGCCCTGTCGGCTCGTTTATGGCATTCAGGATAATATAAACTGTAAATTACTTAAAAGTGACATATTCTAAGGTTTCTTGACGTGTGTAGCTTCACCAGTTTATCAATCTTCTGATTGGTCAGAAATTAATGTCTATGAGTGTTTTTACAGGGATAAAGAAACAATCTTACCTTCTTTTTCTACTCTAAAAACAAAAGTTCTCTGTGTTGTAACAACTTCAAATTTGTTGTCTCCTTGAACTCGCACCGTAGATATAGCAGAAAGAGGAATGATTCCTTTTGAATACTTTTCCTGTATTGGTTAGAGAAAAAGACACACGAACAAGACAGATTAAAATGAAATTCTTGTGACCTTATCGAGAAAAAGAATGGTACAAATATTATAAATATTTACAAGCACATGATGCCTCTCTTTCATAATTTTAATCTAAATTTTTTAAATAATACAAATAGTATATCTCCTCAGA
>ML108335.1:32142-74429 GCA_003697995.1 Taxidea taxus jeffersonii
GTGACTTAACACCCCAGAAAGGAAAATACTAAATGGCCCTTCCATGTGAAATGTCTTTTCAATTTTCTCCTTTTCTGGAATTTAAAATTAAAAGGCAAAGAATCAAATACAAACAGTTGTACCAGACCAGCAATATATAGTTCCTAAAACCAACAGTACGTTTTTTTAAAACAATCTGGTCAAAATGATTTGATGGTGTATGCAGGCATCTGCTGGCCAGAATGGGTACTGTAACTAGATTACTTCAAAACGCCTGCCACTACATACGTGAACAAGAACACATCTCAAAACCAGACTGTTGCATTATAGCAATTAAACATATTACCAAATGATTCTAATAATTATCTTAATATCACAACTGCCTCAGTTTACCTTTAACTCCCCAACACAAAATTAATGAAAAAGACATAAGAATTTTAAAAAAAGGATTTCGCAGTTTGTAACTGGCAAATACCTAATATAATTTTGGCTGTTTGCAACTGGCATGTGCATTTTACAATTTTGCTCAAGAAGGTCATTCTGAAGACTCTTGGTAGCTTTTTCAGTCTCTGTTTTTCTGGATCCACCAAAACCATTTGGTGTAAGGACCATCTGACAATGCCCACTATTTACTAAGGGTGAAATATTTACTGGACCTTGTATTGGAAAGAAAATTCAAATAGCATTTATATATACAAAGAGCCTCAAAATGAAAAACCAGCCAATGTAGTGAGAGAAAAGTTTAAAACAGAGTCTGAGCGATGGAACGTATGAGTACAAAGATGGAAACTCCCAAATGCTGTTTAAAAGAGGTCAGATATTTTCACAGACATGAAGACATTGAGCCTGACCTAAAGAAAGCTGAAGTTCAACCACACAGATAACGGGTTGGGAGGCCATCCTGGCTGGAAAGCTTTAATAATAGAGGCATAAGTAGAGAAATAAGAGCAGCCACAGGGCAGAGTCAAAGAGGTAAAGCTGAAAACATACATCAAGGACATATATGGAAGGTCTTAAGTATCAGAAGAGTCTGGACACATCTTTGTGGGGTTTCTTCTACCATTTCCTTCTACAGAATGACTCATGGAACCTTCATTTTTTAGCAGATCCCAAGTATCTGAAGCAATTGGCTAAGGAAAAAAAAAATGTATTAAGCCATTCCACGCAGAGAACAAATGCCAAGGTCGCATTCCTCCTACTGGTAAACTCCTGCCATGCATATCAGATAGGTAAGGAGCAATCACTGTGAAAATATACTACACTGAGAAAATATACTATGCTATCATGGCATTCCTTCTTAGCTCTTTGAAAGTTTCTTCTCTTCTAATGCCTCTGCTTCGATCTTTTATCCCTGACTGTATGTGTGCATCAAAATCCTACACATTCTTCCACAGCATTTTAACTATCAATGCCACAGAGGCTTTCCCACATCTTCTCACACAACCAAGATGGAATACGATATTGGAACTGTAATTGAAGATGAATGGGCAACCTCATAGAAAAAGAAGGATGTCAAGAAGTAAGTAACTTCAAGGTAACTTCTCCTCGTTTTCCACTTTCTGTTTTCTTTTATCCTCTCTAAGAAAATCCAATCCTACTATTTCAACTGTCAACTTTATGAGGAAAATTCTAAAATCTGTCCCTTCTTCCTTCCTTATCCATTTTGGTCAACTCCAGCCTCATATTTCAAGTCATCAGTGGTACATGTAACTATCCCACAAGCCCCTCAAACTTTAAATTATCTCCTGAAAACATGCCCTCCCCCGTCTATATCTGTTCATTAAAATATTACTCTTCTAAGTCAGTCTTACGTGGTCTTTCATTTGTGTGGGTCCTTTGTACCCATATAACTTGAGACTCTCCCTACAGTGACAGTGTCCACATCCTCCCTGGCACTCTCTGATTCTCTCCAGTCACATGAGCCTTCTTTGAGACTCCACTAACACACCATATTTCTTCCCTATCTAGTGCCTTTGCTTACTCTGTTCTTCAAGGAATGTTGTCCCCATGCAGCTTCACATGGTTCCTGCCTCTCCATCCTTCACATTTCAGCAAAAGTATATGCTTCAGAAGAAAGGCTTTCCGACCGGCCTCTTCTCATAGGCTCCCCATCCTCACTAGGCAGATAACCCCAACTTAAGTTAATAACAATCTGTACTTTTCCTTTATAGCAATTACTTACTATAACTTAAACAGTGATTTTTTAAATATTTACCATGTGGTCATTTGATTAAGACATTCTCCCCAAATAGACAATGGGTCATACATCTATTTTCCTCAGACCTTTCACATAAACGGAACTGCAGAAGTATTTTCTCAGTGAATGAACTCTGTCCAATCAATCACAATCGAATCAAGCTCTGACAGCTCATTTCTGATATTTTTTCCTAAATTCATTTTTTAATACTTCCACTGGCATACAAGACCTACACCCAGATAACTAATGCCAGATTTACTGCACACTCCCCTGATGTGCCTCCCAACTTTGAGCATCTCTTCCTTCTAACCTCTCTTGCATATGACTGCTCAAATATCATAGCTAGAAAAAATAAAAGATTTGTAGAGGGAGATAAAAAAATATGGATCTTCAAGTTTGCACAGAATTTTGATGGATGGCAATGGCTCCGAAGGTTCAGATGGAAGAGCAAAAACAAGATGAAAATACAAGAAAAAGACATGTTCACGTTCCCCACAGTGTGTACCCAGATACCACCACAAAAGGTCATGCAAAGAAATACAAGACGGACTGGCTTAAAGGAAAGCCACTAAATGCAGTGGGGTATGATGGCAATGCTAGGCACTACTAGACCACTAAGAGCTCCAGGAATAAGAAAAGCAGGAAAATGTCTCCCTAGCCAGGCAAGCTCAGATGTAGGAAAGAGCATAGTACCTTTGGAGACAGTACAAGAGCCTCTCTAGCTGTAAGTCTAAGTGGCTGAGAGCAGACTGAAAAATCTAGAATATCCACATTTATGCTTCATCTCTTAGATGATCCATTCTCAAATCTCAGTTTGCTTAAGAATTATAAGAGCTTGTAAAAATAGATCTCTAGTAAAATAATCAACCATTTGTGGAATAAAAATGTTACCATGAATACATTTTTCAGTATAGAAAAATCAAGCAGCACTGTAGGAAACTGGAATTTTAAAAAGGAGATTCTTCCCTCTTCCAGATCTGCTTAAAGAGATTAAAAAACAATTCCTTACAAAAATGTAGCCACCCACATGCCTATAATGATAAGATCCTATTTAGCAGGTAAATACTCCAGAAGAGTAACAGAAAAATAAATAAATTCCCCAGGAGTGATCAAAATGTACTTAACAAACTATCATGTCATGTTAACCTCTGGAAGTTATAGTTTCTCAAATGGCTTATTCATAATCTATTACGAGATCCCAAGAAATCTCATAATTTTTAACACTGTAGAGTTGACTCTGTATTTCTCTTCAAACAACACAGTATAAAGACAAGATAGAGGGGGGAAAAAAAAGACAACAGACTCAGAATGACTGTGTTTTTCAGAGTGTAAAATTTTCCTTTAGGACAGAAATTTTAAAGCATCCCTAGAGCCTGAAACACACAGACATCTAGGCCAAGTTCTCACTTATCTACTACAACTTTCAGACAATGAAATGGCCACAGGGCAATTCTGCCCACAGCTGAGTAAGAATGAGGCTATGAGATTTCTTGGCAGGTGACAAGATATTGAGGCCAGTGGGATGGTGCCATTTTCAGCAATACAATGAAAAAGTTCTTGCTGAGACGTGATAGAACAGTGCTAAGGAAAGTGAGAGAAAACTTGGGAAGTTCAGAGCTCTACCCAGCCACGTGCTCCTCGGATGCACCTTTAAACACCAAAAGGCGTGATGACTCGGTGCACATGACCACTGACACTGCACTCTCACCTGAGGCAGTGGCTATGGCCACACCCCTGCCTTCCACACCCTGGCCCTGAAATGCCCTCTTTCTTCCCAGCCCTTCAATCTACCCTTGAGCAAGGTGGGTCACAACAGAAACTGTCTCTTTTTAGGAAACACTCATCCCAATGTTTTTACTTTTTGCCAAGATGAAACCAACCATCTGGATGTAAAGGGACAAAATGTCACAGAAAACAATAATTTGAATTTTTTTTTTAATTGTTAAGCTAACAAATTTGTAGCCATTCATTTTAACATGAACTTTGTATCACAATTTCAAACCAAGGCTGCATCATTTTTATTGCACCAATACCTACAAATGTGGCAGGCACTCATCTCACCACAGTGGAGAAGAGCTTTTACAGGACAAACAGAATGGGTCCAGTTGGACACAGATACCAGAAATTCTCTCTCCCAAATGGGTATAATGCCACCACCAACAGAGCCTCATGGCACGGAAGTCTCACTCTTGAATAGTATTCCCCCTTATTTCAATCAAACCAGAGAAGGCCACTACTACTAAAAAAAAAAAAAAAAAAAAAAAAACAAAAAAACTAGGGGTCAGATTCCAGCAGATACAGAGACCACATTGTACCCACCGCTGGCACAGAAACTGTCTCAACATTCAAATACACAAGCAAACTAAAAACAGCAGCCAAGGCAGAAAACCAGCTTTTAAAAAAAATATTCATTCCACCATCCTGCAAATCCCAAGGAGGTGTGTTTAAACTTATTTGATGTTTTATCTAGATCACTGCAAGTTGAAGCCAAATAATTAATAATTCTCTAAACTTTCTATTGTTCTTAGTATTGTCCCATGTAAATGAATGCTACTTTCTATCTAAAAGCATACACTCTTCTGCCCAGTAGCACTGAAGAATCAATATATGAAAGGGACTTTCTATTCAAGTCACAACTATCACAATAGGAAGTGGTATTCTCCAAATAACAAGAAAATAATGTTAGATTATAAACTATAAATAAGAAAATGTGCTTAGGAACACCTGGGTGGCTCAGTTGGTTAAGCAGCTGCCTTCGGCTCAGATCATGATCCCAGCATCCTGGGATCGAGTCCCACATCGGGCTCCTTGCTCAGCAGTGAGCCTGCTTCTCCCTCTGCCTCTGCCTGCCACTCTGTCTGCCTGTGCTCGCTCCTGCGCTCTCTCTCTCTGACAAATAAATAAATAAAATCTTAAAAAAAAAAAAAAAAGAAAGAAAATGTGCTTAAATGTTAAGTAAGTCTGGTAAGAGAATGTATATAGTTAAGACTATAAGAATACCTGATTTTAATGAACTAAGAATATGATATATTTATAGTTCCAACTTTTCATTAGGGAAATTGTCAACAACAGAGAAGTTGAAAGATTATGACAAGGGACATCCATCTATCTTCCACCCAGATTTGACAAGTGTTAACATCTTCAGTTTTTATTTTACCTGTGTGTGAGTGCAAATATATTTATAAATATATAGATAAGTAACATCTGAAAAACGTTTGCAGATAGGATACTTCAAATATTCCAGCCTACATCTCCTAAGAATAAAGAAAGTCTCATACCTAATGAAGACATGATCAAAATAGTATCATTTTGTTAAAACTCACTTGCCTGAGGACAAAACTGTGACCACTTTCTCATCAAGATGTTCCATGAGCTCTAACTCCAAAGAACTTCTCAGCTTCTTCTCTTGAAGTTTCCTTCATATATTCTATTTTCCAGTCAGAAAACTGACTTCCCATCTGGACATCTCATAGTTCTCTACATTACCACATCCTATTCTCTCTAGTCTATGTGCAAACAGTCTTCTTTTTTTAAGAACCGTGGCAAATGAAATATCACGCAAGAAGCCTTCTTTGGTTCTTCCATACCCTTTCACAGTACAAAGTAACCTCACCTTGTGCGCCTAACTGTACTATCCTTTTGTAAATACTTCTTAGTGTTCTCCAAGAGAAAGATAATTCCTCATTCATCCTTACATCACTCAAAACAATTCCTGTAGTTTATAGAAGACACTCCATAAATAATCATTGGATGTATAATTTTTTTAATCCAAATTTTATGTATGAAGAGAAGTTGAACTATTAAGAGTGTTTGCAAACTAAAAACAGTTTTTTACTGCACACAGTGTTTGTACTGTGTGCAAACTCTTTTCATGTTGGTAATCCAACTCCTGTTCTTAAAGAAACAAACTGTTTGCTTTGTCTACTGAATTATACCTTGGATAAGTAAGAAAATCTTTGAGAACTATCAAGTGTACTTACCTTCTCATTATTATAATAAGAGATGCTAAGGCCATCAAATTTCACCCATCTCTTCTGAAACATGCGTTTCCTGAAAAAATATGAAACTGTTATTTTACATTCAAGAATCATGAACTTGAAAAAAAAAAGTATCATGAACTTCAATTTTAAATATATTTGTAATGTAACTGGGTTGAGTACATTCCTATTCATTGTTAAACAGTTTTGCAAAATAGGCTATGGCAAGTACGTTTTAGCAATGGCATGTAGGGAAAAAAATGATACTTTCTAATCAGTTAATATAGGTATTTAAAACAATGATACTATTGGTACTGGCACAAAAATAGACACATAGATTAATGGAATAGAACAGAGAACCCAGAAATAAACCCACATTAATGTGGTCAATTCATTTACCACAAAGAAAGCAAGAATATCCAATGGGAAAAAGACAGTCTCTTCAACAAATGGTGTTGGAAAAACTGGACAGCTACGTGCAAAAGAATGAAACTGGACCACTTTCTAATACCATCCACAGAAAGAAACTCAAAATGGATTAAATACCTAAATATGAGATCTGAAACTACAAAAATCCTAGAAGAGAATATAGGCAGTGATTTCTCTAACATCAGCTATAGAAGCAGTTTTCTAGATATATCTCCTAGGGCAAGGGAAACAATAGCAAAAAATAAAGTATTGAGACTACATCAAAATAAAAAGCTATTTTGCACAGTGAGAAAAACCATCAACAAAACAAAAAGGCAACCTACCGAATGGGAGAAGATATCTGCAAATGATCTATCTGATAAGGGCTTATTATTTAAAATATATAAACAACTTACACAACTCAACACCAAAAAAAATGAAGCAATTCAATTAAAAAATGGGTAGAGGACCTAAACCTATTTAGGTTTAATAGACATTTTTTCCAAACAACACACACAGATGGCCAACAAACATAAGAAAAGATGCTTAACATCACTAATTACCAGGGAAATGCAAGTCAAAACTGTAAAGAGATATCATATTACACCTGTCAGAATGGCTAGAATAAAAATGACAAGAAATAAAAAGTGTTAAGAAGGATATGGAGAAAAAGGAACCCTCACACACCAATTCCTCATTGGTGGAAATGTAAACTGATACAGACTCTGGGCAAAACAGCATGGAGGCTCCTCAAAAAACTGAAAGTAGAAATACCCTATGATCTAAAAATTCCACTACTGTTTACTCAAAAAAAAAAAAAAACCACACACACACAAAAACAGGATTTTGAAAAGATAAATGCACCTAATATTTACTGCAGCTTTATTTACAATAGCCAAGTTATGGAAGCAACACAAAAGTGCATCCATTAGATGAACGGATAAAAATGTGGTGTTTGTGTGTACATAAACACATACACATACAACAGAGTATCATGCAGCCATATAAAAGGATGTGATCTTGCCATTTGTGACAACATGGATGGACCCAAAAAATATATGCTAAGTGAAATGAGTCAGGATGAGAAAGACAAATATCTTACGAATTCATACATATGGAATCTAAAAAACAAAGCAAATGAATAAAACAAAAAGCCAAATCAAACCTATAAATAAATAGGACTAATGGCTGTCAGAGGGGAAAGGGTTAGGAGGATGGGTAAAATGGGTAAAGGGGAATGAGAGATACAAATTTCTAGTTATGGAATGAACAGGTTATGGAAATAAAGACACGGCCCAGGGAATACAGCCAATGATACTTTAATAGTGTTGTTTGGGAACACATGGTAGCTACATTCTAGAACTAATGTAACAGTGTATGTCAACTATATTCAAGTAAAAAAATAAATAAAACAATGATATTATTAACAGTATTAATATCCACATTTATAAGCGTTAGTGCAAAACAAAGTGTGGTGAGAAACACTATCACTGCACCCATTTCCCCCCAAAATAATCCCTTACTAAAGATAATATAGGAGTAGCTGACTAGCTCAGTTGGTAGAGCATGCAACTTTTGATCTCAGGGTCATGAGTTTAAGCCCCAGACTGAGATTAGAGTTTGTGTAAAAATAAATAAATTTTTAAAAAACATTAAAAAATAATATAAGCTTTCATCTTTCACTAAGCTTACAGCATTTATCTTATTTTACCCTAACTTTTGCTTTGGAGCATGAATAATATTTTGCCAAAATAACAAGCTTTGTTAGTTGGATTTAAAGAGATAAATTACTTAATTTTGATCAAATGAGCTGAAAAAAGCCCCATATAGAGAATCCTTTACAATCACCCAAAACGCATTGAAATATTAACATTTTTCATAAAGAATCAGATGAAAAGCAAATGTAATTTAAGATGGTCAAGGAAAAACAATGAGAAAGCAAAATAATGTAATCACATGTTTCCTATTTAAGTTTAAAAGAGAAACTTTTTCTGACTACATAAGGGAAAAGTGAAGAACTAGTTCCCACTTGGGCTTATTTTTGCTTTGTCTCAGAACCCTTCCCTGCAGTCAGACAATCCTATTCTCTACGTGACTTTCTGTACTTGACACAATATATATTTAGCTTCTAACATAAATGATATATGAAAACTAAATTTCTGTTTAAATAATTGTATTTCTAAGCAAATAAAAGTAAATAAAAACTATGTCTACCTTTTCCATTTGTAGTTTGCTAACATGTTTAGGATAAAGGATTAGTTTAACATTCTGCGATTTTCCTAAGATTTAAAGATGGAAGAAAGAACATCTGGAAGTGTGGAGACCTTGTCTTCCCAGCTGTGTCCTGAGCACCAAGCATGTATCACTCAAGTGAAATGCAGCAAGCCTCCCACACTGATCTATCCGGCTTCACATAAAATTAGAGCAGACCTGATCAAACAGATAAAAGTTTCAAAGTTCATCAGGACAGACATTTCCACATATACGCATTTGAATTAACTATGAAGTAACAATAAAGACCTTGAAATCATAAGCCTAACTCTTCAGTTTTCTTTTTATCATCTTTCTGCTTCTTTTTAACTTTTCGTGGTTTGCATTTTTTTTTAAACATTTTATTTATTTATTTGACAGACAGAGATCACAAGTTGGCAGAGAGGCAGGCAGAGAGAGAGGAGGAAGCAGGCTCCCTGCTGAGCAGAGAGCCACGGGGCTCGATCCCAGAACGCTGGGATCATGACCAGAGCTGAAGGCAGAGGCTTTAACCCACTGAGCCACCCAGGTGCCCCTGCGTTTTCTTAATACTGGAACATGCAATAGTTAGAAGCTTTCAGAACTCAAGGATTCTTTATATTCCTTGCATTAAAAACATTAAAAGGTAGAGAAGTATTAAACACACAGTAATTATATATTGAACAAATTAGTCACTCCACACTCATTTCCTGTTGATCTCTGTCACACCTGAGGGCAGGTAAATACACATCTTCCCACATAATGTCAGCAATAACTCTAAATCGAGATTTTATTTGGGACCTACCCACCTTACTTTGTGAATGGTGGTAAGGTAGAGCTCATCAGTTTATATAATCTTCCATTTCAGAATAAAAACAACATCTGTAGGGAGATGATTACCATTACCCCTCTATTCCCTTTGCTAACAAGTCCTTCTCTTTCAGAGTTCTACCTACACAAACATTCCTTTCTTAGGAGCCAATCCAAAGCAATGACAAAGTTATTCTCTGTCAAAACACACCTTTAAAAAAAAAACACACACCTTTTACTCCTAATACTTAACACAATTTGCATGCATGTGTGTGTATTTGTATTTCCTTTTTTTTTTTTTAAGATTTTATTTTTATTTGTCAGAGAGAGCGAGAGCGAGCACAGGTGACAGAGAGGCAGGCAGAGGCAGAGGGAGAAGCAGGCTCCCTGCTGAGCAAGGAGCCCGATGTGGGACTCAATCCCAGGACCCTGGGATCATGACCTGAGCCGAAGGCAGCTGCTTAACCTACTGAGCCACCCAGGTGTCCCTGTAATTTGTATTTCTTTACTTGCTAAATGTCTGTCTCCCATACCCTATGCTTTACAAAGACAAACTCCGAGAGTATTTCATCCTTCACGACACAATCTCCAACTAACACAAAGACAACATGTACGGCACTAAAAAAAGAATCTGTTGAATGAATGACATGCGTGCAGTCCCTTTAGCAAGATGACAAATAAACCTCAATGACTAGCACTCAAATAATCAGTATCTTAAAAGAAAAAAAAAAAAAGGTTGGTACAAGACAGGAAAACTTCTGAAAACTCAAAATAAAATTTGAAGTTTCAAACCTGCCAAAGCACAGAGTGAGAGAAAAGTTTTATAAAACCTACTTTAATGTTTTACTTAAATTGTTCATTGCAGCCACCCTGGACTCAAAAAGCTCTCTCAGAATTCCATCACCAACTAGATGGAGGGTTTGGGGTCTGAGGCTCTCCGAGCAAAGCCCCACCTCAGTCTCTATGAGACTTAGTTTCAGAGATACTCTCCCAACCACTTAATTTTCACAACTACCAGATAACTATTAAATGTGTTCGGCCATTTTAGCTCAATATTCTTAAAAATTATTAAATCTCTCTAATAATCAATGGAGGACAAATCCCAGCCAGGAGTGAAATGGAAGGAGAGGGCACACAGTGTAGCAGCTGAGGAAACACCCTTTTGCAGCTGGAGAGAGCTACTGTGCAATCCTATGATTAACCCCCTCCTTCTGCTGTCATTCATCCATCCAGCCAGCCATCACATCTGTGGGGACTCACTCTGTGGACACCATCCTCCAGCCATATTGCTTCCTATCTCTAGACTCCTTCTTGCCCTCAGGCCTTCTCAGATGTGATTTTCTCTGCTTGGAATGCTCCCTGTCTGCTCTGGACAGGGCCAGCTCCTTATCCTTGAAACCGCAGCTTGAAAGCATTCCCAAGTAGCCATCCTTACCACCATATAGATCCTACAGATCCCCTTGGTCTCTTGCTCCATTTCTTTGCTTAATGACGCCTAACAAATTTTGTATTTATGTATGTTTTGCTTCACCCGTATCCCAAGCTAGATATTGAGATACCTGAGTGGAGAAACCGGCTCTGTTTTGTTTATCAATATAAAACCAACGTCTGCCACAGTTCCTAGCAATAAATGTGCTTAATAAATATTTAATGAACAAAAGAACATATTTTTCACTGAAAAATGCTTACTCAAATTTGCATTATTTATATAGAGAGAAACACCACTAAAACATTTTACCCTTTTTTGTTTTTCAAATACTAAAGATTTTTTTAATATGACAAAGCTTTGTAAAATACCTTGTTATTACAGAAAAATTAGAGTCTACCAAAAACTTGGAAAATTCATCAGTAATACCCACAGAATTTAAAAAATACACTTTATGTTTAAGCACTTTCAAAATACACTTTAAAAAAATATATGCATTTTACATGTTCCTATTTAAAAATACAAATTAATCAATACAAAATGTTTCCAAAACTCAATTTATATAAATATTGTTTAATCTATTTTGCACATTAAATATGTCAATATTCAATTAACTGTTTTTCTGCATGTAAGTTCAATAATGAATTCTAATAACTGGTAATTAAAGATAAGAACTTACATTTATATCCCTGCTCACATTATTCTCCTTTCCAGCAAATGGAAACTCAGATTTAATGTTGGTAAAGACTACAAATCAATTAACATTTTAATGAAAATAAAAGGGAGAACTTGAGAAGGTGTTTCTAAATGTCAATGTATGATTTTAAAATAGATATTGATGAATACTAAACTTTTAAGAACTACCTTTTCTGTGCAAGGGTCATATATTTCACATATTTCTAAAAGGCTATTAGATATCAGGCAACTAATTCCACTGGAATTATACAAAATTAATCTACTACCCACAATTAGTGGTTCCAAAAGTACTTTAAACATTCACTTTGAGGTAAGTTATGCTTTTCCCTCAAATTTCACTTAATAGCTTAATTGCTTAGTAAATGCTAATAAAATAAAGACATGGTATGAAATACAGTGCCATCCTCGGTTGTGTTTCTACTATCATAGCACAGAAATTATACCTGAAATAATAATGAATTATTACAAAGAAAAGAGATGTTAAAGCCTCAACTAAGAATTTATTTGGCATAATACACCTCATAATAAAAACAGCAAACAGTATGTCATGCTTTATTCTAGGCACTGTTGCAAGGCATACGTAAATATTAATTCATTTAATCCTCCAAGCAACCATATGAGGTAATATTATTATTCCCATTCCATAGATGAAGGCACAGAGACACTGGCAGGTTACATAATTTGTCACACGACTAGTGAATAAGCATATCTGGGAGTCAGATCCAGGTAATCCTGCCCCAAGGTATGTGCTCTCAATCACGATGCAAAACAGACTAGAACGTTCCGTAGCAAGGCATCCTGGACATCCCTTTAGGCAGTGATAACATTTGACCTCTACTCATTTTATAGGTGAGTTCAATTTTGCAAAGTGCGTCAGAATTCCTTCAGAAAAAAGGTAGAGCAGACATGAAATATATTAGCCTAGATCTTATCCTATTTTGTTTTTTTTTTTGTTTTTGTTTATTTGTTTTAAAGATTTTATTTATTTGACACAGAGAGACAGAGAGATCACAAGTAGGCAGAGAGGCAGGTGGAGGGAGAAGCAGGCCCCCTGCTGAGCAGAGAGCCCCATTCGGGCTTGATCCCAGGACCCTGAGATCATAACCTGAGCTGAAAGCAGAGGCTTAACCCATTGAGCCACTCAGGTGCCCTCGATATCATATTTTGTTTTTAGGGTTCTGAAAGGAAACATTTCTTTAAGAAGTTTTTTTAGAATAATTCATAAAACTTGTGCCACATTATGGAACAAATTTCTATAAACTCTTCCCCTGAGCTCTGGTAGGGCAGCTGATGTAAAGTTTCAACTGCTATCATAAATACAGCCTTACCACCTGATGTCAGTTTTTGGTGTCTCAAACTGTGTATCTTAAAAACTCTTTTTTTTTTAACAACAATGTATATACAAACAATTAAAATTAAACAGTTCTATATTTATGAAGTATGCACAGAGAGAAACTCCTGTTTTAATTTCATTCTTAAATGCCAACAGGGTTTTGGGTATTTTTTGTTTGTTTAAAAAAGATTTAATATTTTAGTTCAAAAAAAATCCCCAAATCAAACAAGTTTAGTAAGCAATGATATTAACATAGGGTGGCAGAGGCTACCAAACCATCATTAAATATGATGCAACTGAAATGAACCTCAAAGGCACTAAGTCATATTTATGGCTTTTATTAATCTGGTAGCTTAAATCATCACAAACATACTTCTCAATTATTCCAAACAGTATCTAACGAAAAGGGTATCAACATGGTGTTCCAGATTCCTCTGTCTTGTTTACATAATCCTGAAGAATTATATGCATGTTGTATCTTTTTGGCTACTCTAGCCTCACTGTTTTAGAACTACCACAATTTCCAAAAATACAGATCTTTATCTAATTACTCATTTTTTATTTAGCTAAATAATTATTTTACCTACTCTTTAAAGTATGAGGCTTTTATGATGCAGTATTAGTTATGAAGTGTCTTATAAGCACATGCAAGAAATTATTATAATATTTGTATAACATGCCAGTACTATGGCTTCTCAGCCTTTTGGCTAGTATCAAGTGTAAAATGCCCGCACCTCTCTATTCTAAAATGCATTTCCTTAGTTTTAAGCATATCAAAATGACAATTTCCAAGAACAGGTGAACCAAAATGAATTGGGGCCAAAAAAACAAAAACAAATCAAAATTCTCTGAAATCCCAGCTTCTAACTCTGTTATACCTAACTCTTCCAATGAGAAAAAACAAATGTTATTTTAATGTAAAATTCCAAGTTAAAAAAAAACTTTCGGAAGTCAATAATAAAACATTCTTTTTAAAATGTCATTATCAATTTTTATAATATCCACCAACAGCTTACATGACAAAGCATATGAAAAGCTACGTTAGATGATTCCCACCTGTTCATTTTATAGAGTCATATTTTATAAACACACACACACACACACACACACACACACACACACACACACACACAGGAAACCTGCTCCCAGTTAGGATGATCAGTTAAAAGCTTGCATTTACCTCTACTCCCAAAGCATCAAAGGATTAAAAAGACAAAAATAAATAAGTACCTACAAACAAACAATAACCAGAGAAGCAGACAATAAGAACAATATTTAGAAACGAAGAAAGCAGAAGGAAGGACAGGAGCCCGACTCAGGAAGTTTCCAAGAGCTGACTGCTAAGCCTGCAACAGATCAAAATGAGAGGAAAACCAATTTACCCTCAAAATCTCAGAAAGTCTCAGGAGATGGAAGACATCAAGTAACTCTAGAAATGACTAAGGAGAGGGGGGGCCAAAAATAAGATTTGTTGAAAGGCAGTTTAAGAGATAAACCTGTGCCCCTCACTGTTCCATCCCAGAATCCTCCCTCTCTTCACGCTGCTGGAAACATGCCCTGCTTCTTGCTCAAAAGCAGAGGGGAGTTTCATTCACGGCAGAAAATCAAACAGGGGAGAAGTCTCTGGGCTGGGACGCTCAGATATAACTGAAGGTAAGGGGGAGTATTCAAAACATAAAAATCAAAAGTATGCGTCATACATAGTTATATTCAAAGTCTACTTTCCCTACTAAGCTCCCAAAAAGCTGTTTTACCAGTCCTATCACCCTCAAAGAAAGAGATTCACTTAAAAGATAGTGGGATGAGGACTCAACAAGGAAACATACTAAGGAAAGTCCAGCAAGAACATCTTATAAGAAATAAATAACGGTACTCACCAGAACCTGTTCCAATCAGCTTTGTAAGATTTCACTTTAAAAATAAACAGCCCAAGATTAATAAAATATTTGAGGAAAATACCTCTAAGGTAAAAGATGGGGAATAACCCCTTCCCCAAAAAAGTTTTATTTCTTTTGGACCACCCCAAAAGAAATAAAACTGAAAGAAACAGATTCTACAGGAAAAGAAAGCTTCAAAAATATATTAAGATCTTCAGAGACATAACAGAAAGTATTGTGTTCATGGGACAATAACAATAAGCTATAAAAAGAACAGTCAAAAGAAGGTGTTTTCTATATTAATTGTAGGATAACAAAAAACAAAAGTGGGTTAGAAAGTACAATTGAAGAAACTTCCCAGAAGTGGAAAATGGAAAAAGCTACATTTTTATCAACCTTTCCGTGTGGGAGGTCCAACACCAAACTACCAAGAAGTTCAGAAAGAAAAAATAGAACAGTTAACAAAGAAATAAAGCAAGACAATCTCCTAGAACTAAAAAAAAAAAAAATACAGGCTACATATAAAAGGCTTGAGAATCGGGTTTCTCATTACCAGTTCTATAATCTAGAACTGTAATAGTTCTATAATCTAGAGATCTAGAAGACTAGGGATTGATGATCTGAAGGGTGTCTTCTTTCTCATCCAGATTTTGGAACCATGATAAATTATCAATAAGCATGCTTAGGAAGAAAGCAACACTTTCAAATATACAAAGCCTCAAAAAACTGTCCTTCCAATCCAACATTTCTGAGGAAGCTCAAGGAAGCATGGGTGGGTGTGTTGGTAGGCAGGCAACGACACAAGATTGAGGAAAGGCAAAAACACTCAGCATAGAGATTCCCCATGCCAATAATGAAAGGGACCACAGAAAGCTCACTGGTTCATGGTGCAGCAGGTCTGGAGAACCACCAGCCCAAACTAAAATTTCCTTGGGAGGCTGTCTGATGATGAAATTGTTAAGTATTTTGGTTACTTCACAGTTTCATAGTCCTTAGTTTAGCAAGAATTTTGGGATCCATGAATGAGAAATATATTAAAAAAATTTAAAGAAATCAAAAATTATAAATCTCATGGAAAACTGAAGAGACAGATGAAAGAAAAATTAATCCTATGTCACAGAGCTCACATACAAGCAGCATCTTCAGGCATGAGGCTATAAAATTAAATACAGGTAGAATCTAGCTACTATTTTATACAACTATATAAAAAGGATGATAAATAGGAGCCGTGTCTATGCCAGAAAGAGGGGTGGGGGCAGTGATAAAAATGGATAAACATTATATTCCATGGTAGTACTTCAATAGATAATCCCTAAAACCGGAAAGTGAAGGGAAAAAAATTGTATAAAAATATTATTAAGATGGGGCACCTAGCTGGCCCAGTTTGTAGAGCATGTGACTCTTAATCTCAGGGTTATGAGTTCAAGCCCCACACTGGGTATGGAGCCTACTTTAAAAAAAAAAATTTTTTTTTAAATATTATTAAGATATACAAAGTAAAAACCAAAGAATTGAAACCAGCTGTCTTTTGTGATGAAGTGGAAGGGAAGGAAAGCTGCTATGTGTTGTGTTTTGTTTCGTTTTTTTTAACAAAGCATGTTCAACTTTCTGACACTTTAAACCATATGCTTTTTCAATCACCAAAACCTTAATTTAAAAAGTTTAATTTGAACACATGCTTCCTTTACTTTATATTTTCCAAGGTAAGAACTGACTAGAACTTCACATTACCAAAGGTCACCTGAAATAAAGTGATGCTTTTCTGAAGAGAAAGGTAACTGCAGTTTACTGAGCCTCAATTAAGTGTCAGGCCCAATGTTACCTGATTTTCCAACCAATCCCACAGAGGAAGTCTCGACCCTATACTTTTATACTTAAATGAAGGTTCTAGGATACACAGCCTATGACCAACAGATGGTTTACGACTCTAATTTCAGTTTAATTCCAACACTTTCACATTCATTTCTCGGCCACTAAACAGACTGAAAGAAATTAGTCATGTTACTTGATAAACACTAAAACCCAGAAACTATTTCCTCAAACTACAAATAAAATATTGAAGCTTTTTATTTGCTTGGCACAGCAAGATACTTTTTATCAAAGATTTAAGCTTCACCTTGAAGTTCAACATGGTGATTGGTACATAACATCCTGGTCAGATAGAGAGACTTGTCAACTTTCCACTACATTCACTTTTCACTGAAAGGCCAACCAGAGGTCAGCATTCCCAGGACTGGAGGAGCTCACACACTTGTGTACCAGGGTGAGGAACTGCTTCACGAAAGCAGCCTTGGAGATGCTGGGCATGAGCCAGAAAATCAGTCACTGACAGAGGCACCAACAGTCTAAGCTCTGATCTCCCACCAGCTCATGGAGTACTGGCTTTGGGGTGATCAGACTCCTAACTCCTATCTGGGGTTTGATCTTTTCTTGGTATTTGTCCACTGACTTCTTCATTTTCCTTAGTTCTCTGTTCAGATTGAACATACAATCCACTGGCAGTTTCTCCCTCCTGGTTCTGAAACTCAATCCTGCATCTCCAACAAAATAACCCAACCAACCCCTGCTGTCCATCTCACAGGCTTCAGCACCTCCAGGTATCACCTATATCAGTGCCCTTTTATTCCTCTAACCAGAAAAGTATTTCTTCTAAAAATGCTAGTTAAAATCTTATCCATTTCCAAAGGTCAACTGAACTGCTAATTCCCCTCTCTAGATCTTTGAAGAAATGTTTTCTCAGCCCCTTTGTAACTTCACAATTCTATACTCTTGAGGACTTTTCTGCACCAATTATTAGACTTGGTATTTTGGGCTTTTTTTTTGTTTTTTGCTTCCTTTTTTCTGCCCTAAATGGAAGATACAAAATAGACAATAAACACACATTATCTTGCATATATTTGTATTACTCCACAAATTCTTAAGCACCTTCTATATCCAAATTGCTGAGTTAGCCTCACATGCTCAGCTTCTGTTGTTATAGGCTCAGATTACCACACAACACCTCTCCATGGGGAAAAAGTTAATAATTTGTTAGAGAGGAATTCCGCTGGATAAGAAATAAAGTCAAAACATATTCTCAAGTAAAATATGAATTCCTTGAGATACATTGCAATTTTTACAAATATCGTGGTGCATTATACTGAACACACAAAAAAATTTAGAAAACAGCAAGTTAAATATGTCAAAAAGGTTCCTTTGTTGCAGCTATGTTTGGGTATTTCACCGTGTGCACCTCCTAGAAGGGATACGGCATATTCACCACATTCACCTCTCGTCACAGCAACCTGCACGATGCTTCCTCTGAGTTACATACTCGGGAAATGCTGGAATAAATTCTATCCAGTCTTTCATATTTGCATCCACTTACATTGCGTGAGGACTTTCCACTTATCAGTTACAGTCCGGAAAAGAGACGGAAAGACTTGCTTTTTATCCTCAAAACCCAGTGAGTTCTGTTTTGTTTTTTGTTGTTGTTGTTGTGTTTTTTCCATTAAACAGGCACCATTTGTTAAGTTTTTCATCTGCTTGACCTGTTTGAAACCCAAGGTCTACATTTTATTGGGTTTCTTCCATACAATTTTTAAATTTGATAGTATCAGGCTATGTTATATATCAGTATCAGGCTACAATAATTTGTAACATAGCTAAGTTATAGCTATAACTTAGCTATGTTACAAATAGCTAAGTGAATGTTTATAACTTTAAGCCCAACTATAAATGTCTTAGTGTTTCTTTAATTACATGATATTACAATTACTTTCTTACTAAATATTAGACATTTTTTCACATACTATGCACTGATTCAGGAGTGGCATTTGCATTGCAAAAGCAAACAGTCATGTGAAATAAATCCAGATTATAAATTTGATTATTTTGTTTAATGTCCCTCCCAATTGAGGACAGTTTTAAACACCATTTGGAGAAGGATAACTGAGTATGGCTTTTGTTTTTCAACTGTGTTTTGAAAACACATGTGTCTTTAAGAGGGAAAGAGAATCATAAAAAGAACCCTGAGAGCCCACTGCACCGTTACTGTATACCAGTGCTGTTGATGCGCCTCCGGGTCTTCAGCCAACATTCTATTTGCAATTCAGTTCTTATTATAAAATCCCTATGCATAAAAAAATATTTTTAAAAAAATTAAAGAAAAAATATACCTAGTGCTTGTTTTTTCACTGATTTCATTCAACAACAAATACTAAGAGCATCTGCCACATGCCAGTCTACATTCTAGCTGCTGAGGATATCACAATAAACAAAAACCAACACAGATGACTATCCCCATGAAGTGTACGTAAATCATCTAGCATGTGAGCCCCACAGAGAAAAATAAAGTAATTAAGGGAGTGAGAGGGTAGTAGGAGGAAAGAGGTAGTGATAATTTTAACGTTAGTGTTCAGGACCTCAATGCAAAGGAGACGTGACAGCAAGAACTTGAGGGAGGAAGGGAAGAAGCCATGTTGCTCTGTGGGGAAGAGCATTGCAGATTGCAGGACAAAGAATGACAAGTGCACAGGTCCCCAATAAGGGCTCCTGCTTCTTAGAACTTCTATCTTCATTAGAATAATAGAAAGCAGTTTCCCTATTTTGAGATCTGTCCAGTTATAATTTTCTACTTGGGACCCAGGGGGGAAAAAAAAAGAAGCTGGTATAAGGTTCTAGTTAATTCTCAAATATGTTTTATGCCTCTATGGCCCATAGGCCAAATCTGGCCCATCATGTGTTTATAAATAAAGTCTTATTGAAACACAGCCTCATTCACTGGTTTATATATTCCCTGTGCTACTTTCAAGCCACAACTGCTCAGTTGCTGTATTTCTCACAGATATCCCACAGAAGCTGTATCCAGATTAAAATGTATTTTATCTGATCCTTTACAGAGAAAGTTTGCTAATACCTTCTCTCTGGAGTTCAGAATGCCATCCACAGAGTTCTCCCTGCTCCAAACAGGCATATCACCATGAGTTCAAGAAAGCCCAGTAACCTCAGCTTAAGGAGGGGGCAAGCAGCACTTTGTCTAATTAATGAGCATCTTAAACACCCTTAACAATAGCCTACAGAGTCCAATTAGGAAAAGGAGAAATTCCAATTCTACTTATAATAAATAATACATGCTTCTTGGCCAGTAACACATACGTCTTTTCAAGTCATAGCAATAAAATCACGTAGAAGAGTTTAACCTCTTGGTGATAATAACAAGTTCCTTTAATTTTGCGATCTTTGCTCATCCTGGTACCAGGAGAAAAACTGTTAAGCAGAAAACTCAATTATTTCCCCTAATAATGGAAAAACATAAATCTAAACAACTTACAGCATCTAACCTTAGGCAGATTCAGAATAGGAAGGATGGCAAGTCTAAGTTGTGATAGAGAGGAAAAATGTTCTAAATGTCCCAGAGGTAGCCAATGATGTTAAGCTTTTTCAGTGTGCCTGGAGCATAAACAGATCAACCCTTCAGAGAGCAAGGTACCATCGGAGATCATGCAGGAAACCACAGCTGCGGGGGGCTCTATGCCCAGAGTCTGCTCTATCTTCTGGTGTAAGTGGAGAGAGCACTAGGATTTCTCTAAACACTTAAACTATACAGAAATGAAAGATTCGAGAATATTCAAACTCACTGTTTCATGTCACCTGTGTGTACCTTGGAGTGCTTACTCATACCTTTGCTATTAGACTATGTTCATAGTTACCAGTAATACTGATGACTGATGAAAAGTAGACCTAGTTGACTACATTGTCACCCTAATGTAACCAGAAAGGAGATAAGATTAACTGGTACTAAGAAGTATTCTGTTTCAGTTTATTCAACACCTAATTTTCTAAAAGAATGCAATGGTATAAAGTTTTTACCATATAATTTATAACCATAAAATAAATTTTAAAAGTTGGGATTTTTTTTTCCACTTTCTTCAGAAATTTAAAATCTGTTCCCACCAGTCAACTAATGCTTCTTCTGGTGATTTCCTGCTAATAAAATTTATTTTAGGTCCAACAAAATATTTCTAGAAATGATGCACATTTTGGGGGGAATAAAGAAAACCAGCATATTGCAGGGTTTCACAACACTAACTACTGAAACAAAAGATATTTAATCCCAAAATAACTTAACAATTCATGAGGAATATTTCAAGTAGATATTTCAAAAGGACATTCAAAAATCGGGATGCCAGAAAACAATTCTAATTAAACATAATCCATCCCCCAAGTATTTTCAGTACTGTAAAACCTTAAGGGACAGAAGTTTCTTTGTAAACATCTGAAATGGTAAATCTGTTTTAAAAGTATAATATTCAAGGACTCTGATCTTCTGTGCAACATATAAAAATCAAAACAATATATCAATAACAGTGAAGCCTGAAGTCTAACAATGATGTACTTTCCCTAACTACAATCAAGACTTGTATTCCCAAACAGAACACTGTTATAATATAAGCGAGCAAAAGCCAAACAGCGTGGGCCTAATAATACCAACTCAACCTGTGTTGTTTGTCTTTGCTACAAATTGGGACACAGTGCATGTCAGTGTAAAGTTAGAAACTAACGTTAAGGATCTAGATGTGAAACTGCAAACTTCAGTTTCAATTTGCTATTCGGAACCTTACCCCAGCATTCCACATTATACTGCACATGTTCCTCCTCAGGTCTGAAGATAAGCATTTGCAAAAGTACAATGAAAGTCCCTAAAAAATGTGTCTGTGTGCATGGGGGAAGGGTAGGGGTGAAGGAGTAGCAGCAACCCAGCAAGTTTAGAAACGGATAAACTTGAACTTACGCTACGTAGGGGGTTAAAATTAATAACGACATACCCTTGAGGAGACAGTTTGTCTAGCCATCCCGATTTAACCTTCCTTGCAGAGGATCCATAAAAACAGGCATAGGGAGATATTGCATTTGAGGAAACGATCGAGGACTCAGCATTTCCACTTGTTGAGCTTAATGGATAACTGTGCCTATTGATGGGGTCCATAGTCAATGCTTTCTGAGTCCTAGATTTAGAAGCCTTTGAGTTTTTTCTTCTTAAACTCTGAAAGCATTCTTCTACTGTTGAATATTCTGATTCTGAAGCAGAGTCTACTGGAAGATTATTTTTGTCCTCTCGAGGTATCCAAATATCTTCCACTTTCTCTTCACTTATATTCTCCTTCCTGTTATCATATATGCTAAAGGGAAACAAATGGTCTTAATATTTCAAAGCGCCAAATGTCATTTAAGCCACTGGTTACTTTGAAAATTTATAAACAACAAATCACAGAATTTTTTTTTAACTTATTTTAAGAGAGAAAGAGAGAGCACACACGTACCCAAGTGCATGCACGCACACATGTGAGCATGGGGAGGGGAAGGAAGAAAGGGAGAGGCAGACTCTCCACTGAGCATGGGCCTCCCGGTGGGGCTTAATCCCAGGACCTTGAGATCACCACCTGAGCCAAAACCAAGAGACTTATGCTTAACTGAATAAGCCACCCAGGCACCCCGAAATTACAGAAATTTAAGGTCAGAAAAGTCTTAGGCGTTCAATTAATCCACCTGATAATTTTCTTAAATTCTTCTGGAAAAATTAAATAGGAATCTCTTATTACACTGACATATTTGAACACTGCTAGAGGTAGTACCATTTTTCTTATGCGTCACTAATCTGATCTGTTTATCCTAGGGGGCTGGGTGCAGACTGGTCGTAAGGGTGGAGATCAACCATACTCCCTGCATCACAATTTCATATCTTCACCAACACCATTATGGAGCCGGCCCAACGTCTAGTCCCCAGGTAACATCATGAAACACCACCTCATCTATCTGGAGATCTTACTTCCAAACTGGTTGCCCTTTGCTGGCTCTCTACTATTGAATTCCAAGAATCCTATGTTCCATCATAAAAATGTCAGAAAATAGTGAGTACATTCAACTGGTGAAAGCTTCTGTATTATTTTGCAACACTAATGAGGAAAAACTACACCACACTGTTGGCCAGAAAATGAGAAAGAGTCAAGAGACAATCAGAAGGTAAAAGCTGTATAACCTATAATTTCCACCAGAAGACATTCCTAATAGCTAAGCATATTGCTAAAGACTTAAGGAATAACAAAATAGATTCACTCAGTCATTTATGTATAATAAAACTCATTACAGGGGCGCCTGGGTGGCTCAGTAGGTTAAAGTCTCTGCCTTCGGCTCAGGTCATAATATCAGGGTCCTGGGATCAAGCCCCACATTGGGCTCTCTGCTCAGAAGGGAACCTGCTTCCTCCTCTCTCTCTCTCTCTCTCTCTCTCTCTGCCTGCCTCCCTGCCTACTTGTGATCTCTGTCAAATAAATAAATAAAATCTTAAAAAAAAACTCATTACAAAGACATTTTTGCTAATCGATGGAAGAGATATGCATAGGGCTCAAATTACATCATTCTGGATATAGTGTTCTAAAAACTACTACTTCCTTAAAAGAATGATTTCATCTGGCCCTTTGCACGTTTTGCAATATAATACCTTCATATCAAATGCTAACTGAAGGTCTTCAATTATTTAGTTTTGACTTAAGAAAACCTACAACTGGGACGCCTGGGTGGCTCAGCTGGTTAAGCATAAAACTCCTGATTTCAGCTCAGGTCATGATCTCAGGGTCATGAGACTGAACCCCCGACATCAGGCTCTGCACTGGGGGTGGAGCCTGCTTAAGATTCTCTCCCTCCCTCTCTCTCCACTACCCCTTCTCTTAAAAAAAAAAACAAAAACAAAAAAACCCCACAACTATGTGAGCCTTGGAAAGGGAAGAAAAATCAAAAATTAAATGAATATTAGGTAATGAGGTAGTACACAAAGTCTTAATAAAGCTGAGAACACTAAAATTTAAGTTGGTGCCTCACTAACTATTTAATTTCATGTGTGATCCAAATAACTGGATTACTGTCCAGCCACTTGTCAATGCTATACTTCCAATAAAAAGGATATATTACGTTTATAAAAATGCTACACCACATTTTTATATTTTTTGCACTGCCCCTTTCTCCTTCATAGTAACATAATTTGTCATCTTTAATGTGCAGTTGGAGAGCACCACAACATATCTGCCACTTTGGGACAGAAAGAGTGGTTTCAATTAGGAAAACAAATATAAACTGCTACCGAATGTCACTATATACCCAATTTAGAGATTCTAAATTCAATTATTAAAATAAGTGCCATTACTAAAATGTCTAGAAAAATTTGAACATACCAATGTAAACCATTTTCTTAGAAATATAGAATGAACAGGAAGTCAACACTCATAACATTTTATTCAAAAGAATTAATCATTATCAATCATGACCTCTTACCTTGATTTGATGAGAAAAGAGTTTCTTTCAGTAGTTGTTTCCCCTTTGAGTGTTTCTTCATGGGTCCAAAATTCATTCTTTATAGACCTCTTCTATTAAAATACATATACATATTTTTTAGGATTTTATATACTTTTATTAGGATAGCAAGAGTCTACAAATATCTACAATATCTGAGTTTAGTTTTTTTACACAAATGTCTAACTGCTCAGAGAATTTTCAGTAAAAACAACTTAATTAGGGAGACTAATTAAAAGAAGTCTTTTGATATCTTTTTCAATATTATATTTTCATAATTTCAACCATCATTTCAACCAAGAAAAACAGAAGATGCCACCCAGGAATAAACTTTATTCACTTCTACTTTGCCACTTTTTGTCTTCCAAATTCTCTTTTATTGTGACTAAGAAATAAAATACAAGAGCACAAGAGGAAAGGTTAAGTGATAAACTGAATAATTAAGATGTGTAAATAGTCAGAAGTAGACATCTGGGTATAAGGCAAGGCAAAATTGAGGGGATTTTTGTTTGCTTGCTTTTGCTTTCTCTGGGGGTTTGTCTTTAAAGTAACTTATCTTTTGGAAAAACCTGAAAGTTGAAAAATTCTGAAAACCCACCCTCCTGTATTCCTGAAACTGAACATGTTTTGCAAAATACACTTAAAGATACACATTTACCATGATTTTACTGAACAGTTTCACTGACAGAATTTTACTGCCTTTCTTCAATATAACTCATTCTTCAAACACCTTAAAGGAATAAATGAAGAGGCAAAAACAGACAGAAAAGCAAAGACTTGAATATGGAAAAAAATGTAAATGTATGGGACTAACCTTGAAATTTTCTAGTCTCTGGATGAGAAAGGTCTCTCCATAAGGAAAAATGGAAGATGAATTTTCCTCATTTGAATCTTCTGAGGGAATGACAGGATGAGAATGAAAAGATGTGAATAATGTGAAATATTTTCTTTTTTAAAAAGCAAATGTTTAATTATTTTATAGCAATATCACAATTTAAGCTTTGTTCTGAGAGTCCAAAATTATGCTTATGATTTTCACCCCCCAATCAACTCCTCCTATGGTCCTCTTGATATAGAACTCACTGCGTATGCCTCTCACTTCACCACAAAGACCCATTATTATTTCCTAAAGTGTGATGTATCATATATGTCCTTGCTAACCAAGATCCACATTAATGTAACTAAGCATATTTCCCACATATGATGCAAATAGTCAAAATGCCATTTATAATGTTAATTCCTAAATAAGAGAATAGTACTGATGGCAGAAAATAAGTATTAGATGTATAATTTTCAACTTAATTATTAAAAGTTCACTAATATAAGTTATTATATCACTCAAAATACTAGAATCCACTTAATATAATGTAACATCACAGCCACTAACACATCTGTAAATAAATTATTTCAAGAGAATTTCCACTGTCCTTGAATTACACAGATCTATAAGAAAGAATTCTCAATACTTGCACTTTGTTATGGCAAATTTTTTTAAAGGGTCAGTAACCAAGTGTTTGCCATCTTATTATTAAGAAGAATGTTCCTGAACTTCTACAAGCAGAATTTTCAAAAAGAAAGAAAAGCCCTGTCAATAATCAATTTACGAAAGTAATGTCAGCCCTTTCCAGTCACCATGGAAAAATTACTTTCCATAAATCTATGGAAAGAAACCACTTAATCTAGTTAAATGCCTTCGACTGTGGCTAATGATAAATGAAGCCTGGTGCAAAAAAATCTTTTAACATTAGTATGTACGGGTTTTCAGGAATCTGAGTACAAATTACTGTCTTTTATTCACTCACCTTTAAAAGCATCCGATGTATTATGAACCCTAGCAGACAATTATTTCCATTATGCCCTACTCCACAGGTGAGCTGCTTTTTTTTTATCACAATTTTGACACAGTTGGGACTGTAAAATGAGTGTTAATTTACAAAGACTTTAAATGTGGAGATTCACTTTCCTGTGTCACAGACTTACCAGTTGAGGTAGCAACATTTCTTCTCTCACGGAAATAGCTTAAAGCAAAGGGGGAAAACAGATAAATTAAAACAGATAAGCAAAAATAGGTAAATTACTATCCTGAGTAAAAGATTAATTATAGAGACATACATTCTTCTGGATAGAAAAAAATACTACTACTGAAAAACAAATTTGATTTTAATTAAACAGAATGGCTAAATTCCATAAATGTTTTTCTAAGTAGTCTTAATGAAATTTCACTGGATTTTATAAATATTTGCCTCTCACATTTATAATTCCCAAAAGTAAATGAATATGGTTGCCCAATGCTAGGATGCACATAGGAATTTCAAAACTGCTAGCGATACCCTTGTAAGAAACTAATTTTCTAACTAGATTTCAGTACTTATGTAGGTTTTTTCGGTCATTAGCTTTACAACATTGAGTCAAAAATTTGTTGGCTTTTTGAGTATATGAGTATAGTATGAATATACGTAAGACTTTTCTCAAAAAATTTGCTGCCCTGGGAGAAAAAGATTTCAGGTAAATTAATTAGAATCCAACATAATAATAATAATAACAGAGAAAGAAAACACTCTGGAAACAACTGCAATAAGTACCCACTACTATATGCAAGAGTCCTATTTTTCCATATAAATGTAAGGATCAAGAGAGTGTCCTTAATGTCTCTTAAACATACACCTGCCCAAGAAACTACAAGCAAGGATTAAAAAAAAAAAAAAAAGAATAGAAATCAATGAAATAAAATATAAACAAAATTTTAAAATCATTGTAACTGAAGCTGGTTTTTCAAAAAGAACAATAAAACTGATAAACCTCAGGGAAGGAAATAAAAGCAAGACAGAAACTACCAGTATCAGGAACAAAAGAGAACACCACTACAAATGCTACAAACATTAAAGGAATACTTATAGATTATTAGGAAAAAAAGCTTTATGCCAATAAATTCAACAACTTAGATGAAATGGAAAAATTCCCTGAGACATAATTTATCAAATATAATAAAGATACAAAAATCTTAATATCCCTGTATCTATTAGAGGAACTGAATCTAGTAACTAGTCACCTACCCACAAAAACTCTAGGCTGAGACATTTCACTGGTGAATTCCACCAAACATTTCAGAAGAAATAATAGCAATTCTATACGAATTTTTTCAAAAAAATAGGGAAGGAGAGACTATTTCCCAGTTCATTCCATAAGGTCAGTACTATAGATACAAAGCCAGTCAAAGACAAAACTACACATAACTGTTAGAGAAGTATGCCTCATGAATTCAGATGCAAAACTCATTAGCAAAATATTAGCAAATCGAATCAAACAACCTGTACAAATAATATATTATAACCAGATGTGATTTAGCCCAGGAGAGCAAAGTTGGCTTAACATGGGAAAAATCAATGTAATTCACCAAATGAAGAAAGTCAAAGAAAAAAATCACACTGTCATAATAGATCCAGAAAAAACAATGACATGATTCAACAACCTTTTATGATAAAGACTCTCAGTAAACTAGGAATAGAAGAAAACTCCTCAACCTAGTAAATGGCATTTATGGAAAACCTACACCATAACTCATGTTAAAGTCTGAATGGTTTTTCTTAAGATTGGGAGAAAGACAAGGAGGTCTGCTCTCACCACTTACATTCACATTATTTCAGAGGTCCCCACCAGTGCAATGTAAATGAAAGAAAGAAAAGGCATGCACTTTGGAAAGGAAGATCTCTTATAAGCAGATTTTTCTATTAAGTAGAAAATCTTAAGGAATCTACCAAAAAGATTCCCAAATTAAAAATGAAGTCTAGCAAGGTCCCACAGGAAGGGGAAAATGTTAACAAATTCAATAGTATTTCTAAATACTAGCATTAAGCAACTGGAAAAATAGTTGAAACACAATTTTTATAGTAACACCCATAACACGAAATACTAAGGGGTAAATAGGTCAAAACATGACCTGCTTTGATCTGCACATTGAAAACCATATAACATTGAAAAACTGAAGACCAAAATGAATAGATATACCATGTTAATGGATTGGAAGACTCAATATTATTAAGATATCAATTCTTCAAATATTGATATATATATAGTCAACATAAGCGCAAACAAAATTTCAGTGAGCTTTTATATAGAAATTGACAGGGTGATTCTAAAATTTACATGCACATATAAATAACCTGGAATGCTCCAAATAAATATTTAAAAGAACAAACTGGGAGAATTATATAGTTTCAATATTTAATCTAAACCTATAGCAATCAAACCAATGTGTTATTGGTAAAAGGACAACCACATAAATTAATGGAACAGAAAAAAAATACCACATATCTCCCACACATCTACGGTAGTCTACCAGTTTTTGAAGATACCAACGCAATTCAATAGGGAAAGGACAGTCTTTTCAACAAGTGTTGCAGGAACAAATGGTTATCTCAATGGAAAAAAAGATGTGAATACCAACCATTACTTCATACCATATACTAAAATTAACTTGAAATAGAGTTTAGACCTACAAGTCACTGTTAAAGCTCTAAAACGTCTGGAACGTCTCTAAAACATCTGGAAATACACACAAGAAAATCTTTGCAACCTTTGAGTATACAAATGTGTCTTAAATACAAAAACCAAAAAAGAAAATTATATATACATGTAATATTTAATAAACATAGTCTAACATATACATAGGTAACATATAACATATATACAGAAAACACATTTAAAAATGAACTAGAATAATTTTATCTACTAGGGGTGTTTTAAAGTATATTTTGCTGGTTTTACTATTAGACATATGAAATATAAAGAAGAATGTTTGCGATTTTAATTGATTCTTATACTAAATATCCACCTACAAACAATTACCAAATCAACCTACTTCATTTGATCTACTGTTGATGAAAGATTATCTCAATACAGAAAAAGTTGTTTTGAAAATCAGTTATCAGTAATTTATATTCTCATTTATCTATGAATAAATTATCACAAGCTATTTTATATTCTAATACTTATTATGCCCAAAGCATTATGTTAGGAATTTATATATCTGCATCTCATCTTTCATCCTCATAACAGCCCTATGACATAGGACCTGGTGCCTAATCTCACCAATAAAGAAAGGAGGCTCTCCCAGCCCACCTCCCACAGCTAACAAGAAGCAAAGCTCACACTCTTTCCTCATTCCTGTCTCTTTCTGCCCTATTATATCCCACCATTTATTCTAAAAACTGTAGACTGCTTTTAAATTTGAAATATAAAGCATGGTTGATTTACAAAAATTAAAAACCCATATAGAAAGGCAGTAGTTATCATCTTCTCTTGTTAATTACACTTTTGTGACTTTGGCCAAGTTATCTAACAGTCCTGAGCCTGGTTTCCTCATTTATTGAAGGGGAATAAAAAACAGGCCTGCTTCCTAGGAATATTATGAGTATTCATGAGAAAATGCTTTTAAAACATTTAGAGAATGCCCTTCACAATATAAACACTCAGTAAGAATGAACAAATTATTATTTTATTAAAGGAAAAAAAATGATCATTCCTCCCAGGAAACTTTATGTGCACATTTGTTTCTTAAAGTCCTTAAAAGTAATCACATTGGGGCACCTGGGTGGCTCGGTGGGTTAAGCCTCTGCCTTCGGCTCAGGTCATGATCTCAGGATCCTGAGATTGAGCCCTGCATGGGGCTCTCTGCTCAGTGGGGAGCCTGCTTCCCCCTCTCTCTCGGCCTGCCTCTCTGCCTACTTGTGATCTCTCTGTCAAATAAATAAATAAAATCTTAAAAAAAAAAAAAAGTAATCACATTTTCCACTTGTGATAGAAAAAACATGTCAATAACCTAGTAAGGGAATAAACTGTAGGGTGTTATTTTTAATAAAATAATATGTAACAGTTATTGCATAAAATATGTGCATCAATGTGGACAAATCTCAAAAATAATATTAAGTAAAACAACAAGTCGCAAAAAAACACCTCTGATTATTAAAGTGGATCTTCAGCATGCCTACAGATGTTATTTTTTCATATATGTTTTAATCCCTAAAATTACCAAGAAAAGCAGTGCTATAAAGGTTAATTAATGTTAATGGTCTCCCTTTAGGATCTATACTTACCTGTTACTTAGAGAAGGCAGCCACACCAAAAAATTATTACACACCATAAATGGACCATCATTTCATAAAATGTTTTTTTAAAAACCCAATTCTTGCAATTCGTAACAGATTTACTACAACAGACTAACTACAGGTCATTACAGAACTCAATTCAAAAGAAAACCACAATCATTAGGCATCAGTTTAAAACTGCCTTGAGGGGTATGCCTGGGTGGCTCAGTGCGTTAAGCCTCTGCCTTCAGCTCCAGTCATGATCTCAGGGTCCTGGGATCGAGCCCCACATCGGGCTCTCTGCTCAGCAGGGAGCCTGCTTCCTCCCCTCTCTCTGCCTGCCTCTCTGCCCGCCTTTGATCTCTCTCTCTCTGTGTCAAATAAATAAATAAAGTCTTAAAAAAAAAACAAACCACCTTGAGGTTACATAATATCTAACTAAAACACACAAATCTGATTTCAGAAAACATGAGAGTATATTAATTATAGCACTGACCAAGAATGTGAAATTTACAATGTACAGACAATTAAGTTTCAATCCAAGAAGTTCCAAAAAACATCCTTAGGGTAAGAATAATGATAATTGTGGAATGATTGCAACACAAAAATCTACATCATTATTCTCAAACTTTTTTTTTTAATCAACTAGCAAAAGTTGTAGCTCAAAATATATCTTTTCATGGGCAGAGGTCTGAATAGATGTTTTACCAAAGAAGACATCCAGATGGCCAACAGACACATGAAAAGATGTTCGACATCACTCATCAGGGAAATATAAAACAAAACTACATAGAGATATCACCTCACATCATCTGTCAGAATGGCTAAAATCAGCAACACAAGAACAAATAAGTGTTGGCAAGGATGTGGAGAAAGAGAAACCTCTTGCGGTGTTGGTGGCAATGCAAACGGATACAGCCACTCTGGAAAACAGTATGGAGGTTCCTCAGAAAGTTAAAAACAGAACTACCCTACAACCCAGCAACTGTACTACTAGGTATCTACCCAAAGGATAGAAAAATAATGATTCAAAGAGACACATGCACCCTGATATTTATAGCAGCATTATCAACAATAGCCAAATTATGGAAAGAGCCCAAGTGTCCTCTGACTGACAAATGGATAAAGAAGACGGGGTGTATATATATGCACGATGGAATATTACTCAACCATAAAAAAGAACAAAATCTTGCCATTTGCAAGGATATGGATGGCACTGGAGAGTATATGCTAAACAAGTTAGAGAAATACAAATACCACATGATTTCACTCATATGCAGAATTTAAGAAACAAAACTAAGGAGCAAAGGGGAATAAAAAGAGAAAGAGAGGCAAACCAAGAAACAGACTCTTCACTACAGAGAACAACTGATAGTTACCAGAGGGAAGGTGGGTGGAGGGATGGGTTAAACAGGTGATGGGGACTGAGGAGGAGGCCAGTTACTGTGATGACCCCAAGTGTTGTATGGAAGTGCTGAATCACTATATTCTACACCTGAAACTAATATTACACCATCTGTTAACTGGTATTTCAGCAAAAACTTAAAAATTTTATATATTTTTGCAAACAAAGTGGTGTCTGAAAAATTTAAAAAGTATAAACCTAATGTCTTTTTACTTATAAAAAGTATGGAGCAGACACATCATCATCCTCTAACAATAAATCAAACCATTAAGTAAATTTTGATTCATTACTTAGATGAAGCCAAAATTTTGCAAATATTGAAATAATCGCCTATTTTTTTTCCACAGAATTCATAAGAAGGTATTTTAAAAGAAAATAAATTTTGGACTGCTAAGCATTTTTCCACTGTAACATGAAATGTGCAATTTTCTTGAACATGAGAAAGATAGGTTGAGTTTCCATATTTTTCCACTTCAATGTGCCCAACAATTGCTTATTACTTTTTTGTACATTTTCTGCTAATGTATATTTCAACATTAAAAGTATTACCCACGTAGTGGGTACTTTACCATGTGATAGGACACTTTAAATGTCCATATCATGTCTATGTATAACTAAAGAAAAATATCTAAGGTTGCTATTATCAATAAAAATTTCAAAGAAGCCTAGAGACTTGGGGTTTATATTTCACACTTGTAAAGGGCCCTTAGTCAATATAGTACCTCAGTCTTAAACTGTAACGGATGTCCTCTGATCACAGTGCAGCCCTGTGTACCATCCTCCTACCCGAATCTCTGCTTTTCTCCCCTTCCCTCAAAACATTCAGAGGCTCCCCGGGAAAGGGCAAGATGCTGGGACTCCCTTCGGCTTGGAGGCCTCTATGGGAGACCTCCAGGGGAAGCTGATAAGGGAAGAGCTTGTTCTTTAAGATTAAAAAGAGCCTCTGAGGTTCGTGGCCCATATCCCCACACAGTGCAGCCTTTCTAAGACTCGGAGCAGGCAGGAATTCAGGGAAAGCTCAAGAAAAGGACAAAGATAATCCATTTGGCCAGGAGTCGATTGTGTCAGATAAATAAGGAGGGAAAAGGCACGGGGAGGAACTCGTGTTCAGGGAGAGAGAGAGAAAGGGCGAGCCTCACACCAGGGTAACACATCCAACATCTATACCTTTTAACAGATACATGAAATGTTTAACTAGTAAAGGAATTATGTTACAAGTATTGCCCACAAAAAATACTTTTATTTGGTACCTCAAGAAATGTACTATCATTTTTATGTTATTTGATTACAGACAATCTCAGATTATAGAATCCACAGTTTTAAAGTCATAATATGAGATTTTTTAAATCTTGCAAAATTATTATTTGCAATCCAAGCCAGGACCACAAGGAAAAACACAGTGCAGTTTGAAAACAATTTAGTTTACTTTCTCATGTTATGATATGAGCACCACAGATACACAGGTACCATTTACTGCCATAATCAGAGAAGAAAGGTTACAAGGGGGTAATCTGGCAGCGCTCCGAAGCAACTAGCACTAAGTTATTCACAAATAATTTTAACATTATTTCAATTCTCATCTTCAAAGACTCACACAAATAATGTGAATAACAAGCCTTTCATATGATGCACAGCTTACTTACACTTACAACTGAATAGACACCAAAAGATTCTCAAAAATGTATGAAAAATAGCACATCTTGTTTAAAACTTAAGCCAAATGTTTCTTATCTGAAGTTATCCTACCAACTCCCAAAAGGATTCTGTTCTGGCAAAGAAACACTTTTAATGTGTATACTCAGAGCAAACCCTTCTCAATTACCTTCATTTGTTTAAAATTAGCAGAATATTTTAAAACTGAAGTGTCATACAAAAATTAGTCATCTTCTACTTGTGTCACTAAGACTTCAATTCTCCTACATGCAATCTACATTTTTAAGAATATTTACTAAATGAGTGGTTAAGAAAGTGAGTGTGGGTTCTGGAGTCTGATGTATTGGAATGAAATTCCAGTTTACCAGTCATGTGATCCTAGAAAATGAACTGAGGCTCAGTTACTTCATAAAAAAGTGGGTGATTAATACGTGTGTCATAGGGCCACTGTGAGATTTAGATAATCCATGGGAAATTTTAAACCAAACTAAAACCTACAGTGTTTAATAAATGAAACTATCACTACTGATTTCCAAGGAAAGACTAGACATCGCTATTGGCACTAGTGATGTCAAGACGAAGACAAACAAGCTAGGCTCTCCACCCCCAAAGAGTTTATGTTCTAATGAGAAGTTCTTTTTTTTTTTTTTAAGAGTTTATTTATTTATTTTTTCTTTAAAGATTTTATTTTATTTATCTGACAGACAGAGATCACAAGTAGGCAGAGAGGCAGGCAGAGAGGGAGAAGCAGGCTCCCCACTGAATAGAGAGCCTGATGCCAGGTTCGATCCCAGGACCCTGAGATCATGACCAGAGCGGAAGGCAGAGGCTTAACCCACTGAGCCACCCAGGCACTCCTCTAATGAGAAGTTCTTAGCGAACAGTCCTGTAAATGGCCACATTTTCTTTGGCAAATAGTAAACCACCACACTTCCCCCTGCAAACACAACCGGAATCTTGCACAATAATCACCACAGATGCCCAAGGGCAAAAGGACCAACAGTAGGGACAGAGTGGAAGCACACAGGGACAGAGGATCTTGAAGAAACTCCTGTGCAGGAAATCCGTAATTGCATTTAGTACCACAGCAGTTAAGAGTCGAACAACCTCAGGACTCCCAACAGAGAGACAAGTGTTAGCTTTTAGTGAAAAAACATCCCACCACAACCCTGGAGAAAACCATAACTATTTTAGGTGTAACTTTGAGAAAGGGATGAAAGCTCTCCCTGCTGTTAAGTCAGCTCTTAAGCCCGACAGTTACCTCAAAGGCTACGAACCCAACATGCTGGAGGGCCCCTCCTTAGAATTCCGGTGCAAGTGAACTTGGTTTCGCACTGTACTGTGACCATGTTTTTTTATATCCGTTTCCTACACCACACTTCAAGCGCCTTTATTCTTTCCTCCCTCCTTTGCACCTATCGCAGTGACCAGCACCCAAGCAGGAGCTCTTCGGATGTGTCTTGAATTATTAATTCATGCCAATGCATTGTGTCAGGCAGTAGAAATACACACATAAGAAAGGCTGTCCCCGCCAAAGAACAAAGAACCCAGTGAGGAGACAGAATCAGCAATTTCAGTATGAGAACTGCACTCGTGGAAGAATATAATACCAGGTGTGAGGGGAAAGTATGGGAAGGAACGGCCAGGTAAATTTGAAGGGAATTTCCCCCAATTACATGGGAGAAAACTAAAGAGTCCCAGGCAGTTATAAGTTGAAATTAGACTCTGGGAAACAGTATGTAAAAGAAATGGCTTGTTCTAGTTTAAAAAGAAGGGGAAAAAATGTTCGTTGAGTAGGTAAATTAATAGAAGTCGAATTTTCTAACACTAAAAATCTGTATTAAAGGTAACTAAATTCCCCCAAATTGAAAACTTAGAGTTCACCATAAAAATTCTTACCTCCCTGAAATTCCTTTTGTTGACCCTGGAATCTCTGGCACAGGCCGATGTCTTAGCAGAAAAGACCGAGATGGTCTTGAAACCAACTTGCTACGGCTTCTCATAGGTGCTAGGATTGGAGATGACGGAACATACAAATCATTAACAACCATTTCTCCCTGAAATTGAAAGAATGGGGATGGTGGTGATCTTTCTGTTAAACCATTAGTTCCATTTCCAGAATTTGACTCTGATACTGAACAGCCAAGGGAAGAAAGGCATTCAGGATCTACATCAGGAAGCTTGCTCGCATTTTCCGAGATCACGTCAAATCTTTTTGTTTGTTGTTCTTCAACTGCACAATCCATAGTTTTCTCTGTAATCAAAGATTCTGTTTTAATATTTTCATTACCAAACAGAGTATGTTGGAAAGAACTCAAATTCAGGTGTGGTTCTTCGTCTGAAACAGGAAAGTTCTGTTTAAGAAGAGATAGATTATCGTCTGATTTAAGAGACTGGCTATTTGCAAGATCATTTCGATCAAGATTTTTGGTAATAGTCTCCCACTGTGTCGGGCCAGATGCCTGCACATCACCCGTGTCAGAAAGTTCTGTGGAGGTATTTTGAACAGAAGATGGAGTGTGGCGATCCTCTGAAGTCCCATCGTCCTTCTTTGTTTTATGAATATTTGCATATATTGAGATATCTTGCATTTTTGACAAGATTATCTGTAACTGCTTCAGTATCCTCTTCCGGTGTCCCGTAGGTGATATTCCAATTTTGTGGAGCACACCATCATTCACTGCCGCACAGTCTTTCACAGTATTCAAACCAA
The DNA here is from genome assembly GCA_003697995.1 of Taxidea taxus jeffersonii. Taxonomy (NCBI): domain Eukaryota; kingdom Metazoa; phylum Chordata; class Mammalia; order Carnivora; family Mustelidae; genus Taxidea; species Taxidea taxus. Next base: position 68,253 of record ML108335.1, read on the forward strand.
ACTCGCGGAAGCGTGGGAGGTACTGTTCCAAATTAATGCTCATTAGGAAATCTCTGATATCAACATTTACTTCACTGACTGAGGACATAGTGGTGGCTTCATTACTAAGCTGACATATCAAAAGCAGTAAAATGAGGTACACACATAGGAGAGCGCACTTCTGGTTTTTCCTCTATCACTTATGACAGAAAAATGACTCAAAATGTTATTTTCTTCACAGTGAATGTTTTATGTGCTTAAGCCTGCAAAAAAGGGGGCGGGCAGAGAGAAAGAGAATATTAACGTACTAGGACATTTTAGTTATTAAAACCTAGTTTTATACCTTATAAACTTTCTCTGAAGAAACACAACAGAAATGAGGATAATAACTTCAGTTCACTCAGAATTTAGAACCTTTGGCATTACTGTGCATGTCCTCAGAAGTCAATTCCTAGGTACAATGTGAAAGTAAAGGAAAAAAATGCCATGGTAGTATCCAATAATGATTTTCAAAAAAGGTAAAAAATGACTTTCCCACAAATATAAAATGAACAAGTGTCAAACAATTTATTCAACCCATTAATTAATGAGGGAACCATTAAGATGGTAAGGTTAGTTCCAGGAGCATTTATGGGAACAGGTTTAGACAGCCCATCAGAAAAGACTTTTTAAATGTTAGACTAAGATAGGTGGGTTAGATTTAAAAAACTCGTTAATATCCGGCAAGGCAATAAAACCACAACCTTTGGGGTTATCTCTCTACCAGACAAAAATCTGTAAGCTAAGAACATCCCTGTTCAGGGCTCTAACTAAACAGTAAATAAAAAGTAGAGCACAAGATGAGAATTAAATACCCTTACGGTTGGCCTGTTAAACGATACCCCCACACAAGGCATTGAAAGAACATGCTGTACATTCTTTTGATTTCCAAATTTTAGATAATTTCTCTTAACTGTAACTAGCTATGAACAACTTTCTTCTTTTATACACTTTCTTCAAAGACTCTCTTAAAAAGCACAGTTAAACTTTATTTCTCAGGTCAAGAGTTTTCATTTAAAAAATGCAGTAGCATTTGGGGTGCCTACATGGCTCAGTTGGTTAGGCATCTTGTCTTCGGTTCAGGTCCTGATCTCAGGGTTCTGGGTTCAAGCCCTACATCCGGCTCCCTGCTCAGGGTTGGGGGGAAGTCGGAGGGGGGTGAGGGTCTGCTTCTCCCTCTCCTTCTGCCACTCCCCCTCACCATGCTCCTGTGCTCTCTTCCTCTCAAATAACATCTTTTCAAAAAAAATGCAATAGCATGTTATGTACAATATTGATATACAAGGTAAGACCAGGTAATTCTTAAACACATTAGATAACAGGAAATAAATTAATATGAAAGGGAAAGGAAAAAGTTTAAAGGTCACATTTTCCTTTATGAGCAGCAGATTCACATAGGTTCATTTGTCTCCCAAATAACATCATTAATTTTTTTAAAAAGTCAATCCATCTAGGTGCTGTTCATACAACTGTGTTCAGTTTGTGAAAATGTAGGATATGTGCATATTTCTGGATATTATGCTTCATTCAATAAAAAGAAAAAAGTACAGAACATGCATAAGACATGCTGAAATAACAAAAGCAGACACCCCTCACCTAGGTAAATTAATCTGAAGAAGTGTCGATACAATGTCTCTGGAAATCACAAATCAAAATAGCTCTCCAAAGGCACAACTTAGACACCGCAAGTCTTATCTTCCAGTCACCCAAAAGCCACTGCCTTGACTCTTCAAAAATATCAGCAAACAATGACAAAAAGGTATGTGAAAAAAGGGAAAGCACATACTGTACTCAGGCAGCACCGCAGAAGCAAAGAAAATACAAATGAGATGCAGGGCAGGAAATGACTTTGACAATAAGGTGTACCTCTGTCACACTCAAAATAAAAAATGTCAAGACCAAAAAAAAAAAAAGAAGAAGAAAGCTTAAACCTCAACACTATATACAAAACTAATACTCAGATATACCACTCTTGCTCTATACAATTATTTTATAAATACATTATCTATTTTTTTTTTTTTTGCATATCACAAATGGAAATAACTATTGCCAAATTGGCTAACACCCTGATCTTGGACTTCCCCATCTCCTGAACTGTTAGAAAAACAATTTTGTTTTGTTTCGTTTTGTTAAAGTCAAACAGTGTGTGGCATTTTTGTTGCAGCAGCCCAAACTGACTAATACACTCCTCTATCTTCACTGCTCCCGCCATGGTTCAGATGCTCATTAGATCTCTTGCCTGGATTATTACAGTCTCTAAACAAATCCCTCAGCATGGTCTATGGAGACCGGGAGCTATCAGTGAGCTACTGAAAATCCAAATTTAGCATGTCCCTCCGCATCCTCGCAAAGATAAAGTCTAAGCTTGTTACCATGTCCTACCACAGTCCGGTGTCAGTCTAATAACAACAATCATGGCAGCTACTATTGATGTAAACAGCAATTATGTGCAGATACCACACCTCCCACTGTTTACTGCAAGGTTGCTGTTCTGTGGACTCGCTCCAGTCTCAATTTCAACTGTGCCAAACATTCTACCAGCATCATCGCTCACTGTAGCTCATTATTGTTAATTATCATTCCTGAAGCAACAAACTGCTTAATCGCCCCATTCCTCTGGCATATGTTCTATCTGCCTGCAAATCTGAACTTTTTGGAAAATCCTGTGCCCAATTTAAAATTATGAACAGGCAGGCAGGCAGGCATTACCACCTCTGTGAAGGCTTCCTTTCAACCTCTTAAAATACAATGGATCACTCCTTTCTTCAGATATATGTATAACTGGAATCCTAGAACTCTGCAGAGTGCTTGCTTGGGACACATTCAAGAGATAGGGGAGGATGGGAGGCGTACAAGTGGTTGAGAGCCCCATTTTGATAGTTCTGCGGTGTGCGTGCATGTAGGTTTTATACGCAACGCCCTTTCCTTCCCTTGGAGTATATACATACACTTCCTGGGTGGCTGAATCAAGGACAGATACACCAAATACCCAAAACCACCCCTTTGTTATCATGCCACATGCTGAACATGAACTTGATTCCTTTTCAAGATCTGGAAGAGGCTCCCTCCCCACAGGCCCTACCATTCTCTCTGAACTTTGTCAGTTCCATCCTCTAGTCACCAGACTTTATAACTATCTGACCACTCAAGGGTGTTCACAGATCCAGTTCTTTCTGCAAAGGCTTCTACCCCATATGCACGTCATACACAAAGAGAAGGACATGCCCATTCCATCAAAGGCTACCATGTGTACAACTCCTTAAAATGCTATCAATGCCCTCTGTACTCTGGCCTCCACCTGGGCACACTGGCATGCATGCTATGATCTAGGTCAGTGGCTCTCCATGATACTGGTCTCCAGATCTTCTGTACAGCAACAGTGGCTGATGATAGGCCCAGAAATCTATACTTGTAACACACCCCAGAGATGACCAGCGATGTGCAAGAAAATTTGACAATTTTAAATTCCTCACATTCACCAAATATACTTTACACCATCTCACTTGAGCCTAAGCGCATCACTCCCCCCGCCCAACCAGGATGGAATGCTCCTCCTAACCCAGTGCCCATCAGTCTGGTGTCAGATGGAAACCCACCTCCTTCCACTTCCTAGCAGTATAAACACAAGCATACAGGGGTTTGTTTTTCGTTTTTTAAGATTTCATTTGTTTATTTGAGAGAGAGACGGCGAGAGAGAGAACACAAACAGGGATAGTAGGAGAGGGAGAAGCCAGCTTCCTGCTGAGCAGGAGCCCAATGTGGGACTCCATCCTAGGACCCTGGGATCATGACCTGAACCGAAGACAGATGCTTATTAACACCTGAGCCACCCAGGTGTCCCAACACAGATATATGTTTGTGTGTCTGTTTCCAGATCCATAAAATGGAAACACTTACAGGTACCTCCGTACTGAAGAAGATTGTTAAAACAGTGCTTATTACATGTTAAGTGCTTAGTAGACATACATTTCCATCATTATAATTATTTATTTCATCCCTATCATCATTATCTCCCCACAGCTGAAATCTTTCCCATTCTTTGAAGTCTAATTCAAAGGCCACTTCCTTTACAAAGTCTCTACTAAACAAAAAAGCTCTCTTCTCTGTACTCCTACAGCATTTACTTCTTTTTTTTTTTTTTAAGATTTTATTTATTTATTTGATAGACAGAAATCACAAGTAGGCAGAGAGGCAGGCTGTCCGCAGAGCAGAGAGCCCGATGCGGGGCTCGATCCCACGACCCTGGGATCATGACCTGAGCTGAAGGCAGCGGCTTTAACCCACTGAGCCACCCAGGTGCCCCAGCATTTACTTCTTAAAAGCATTGAATCATATTCGATTTGTTCCACAGTAACCTACAGAAGTGGGATACTGCAGTAGAAAACCGAGATTTGGGAGCTGGACACCCTGAGTCAAATCCTAGTTCCTCTACTTACTAGTTTTGTGAGCCTAAACAAGTATTTAACCTTTCTGGGCCTCAGTTTCTCCTCATCAGGAAAACAGAAGTAATAATAATAATACCTATTTCAGAGGCGCCCGGGTAGCTCAGTTGGTTAAGCAGCTGCCTTTGGCTCGGGTCATGATCCCAGGGTTCTAGGATTGAGCCCCATGTCAGGCTCCCTCCTCTACGGAGAGCCTGCTTCTCCCTCTCCCTCTACCTACTGCTCTGCCTACTTGTGCTCTCTGTCAAATAAATAAAAACCTGTAAAAAAATAATACGTATTTCATATGTCTGTTGTGAAGCATTTAGAACTGTACACAGAAAAGCTGTTTGCTATTATTTATTATCCCATAATAAATAATAACTCTGCCAAGATGATGACCAGCCTGTAAAAGCTGCCCCATAAATGCCAGTCAAATTGTTTGTTTATAAACATAGTGCACGATGTGTAGGTAGTACATGTTCAGGGAATGTACAAACAGTTGGCATTACAGATGTGATTCCACATTTGCACATCCTATCCTGACCAATTTTCAAGATAAAGTAAAAGGGAAGTAATATTTAGGACTCCCTGCTCCATGCTGGGCTTAAATATCACTTAATAACACAAGATCTTATTATTTTATGGAGTTCAACCTGGATACTCCAACCTGAACCAACTACTTCTCACCCCTTCTGCTCACAGCCTCATCCAGGCCACCATCTTGTCCATCTCAGACCACTACAATAGCTTCCTGACTCATATCCCTGATTCTGTCCTGCCCCCCACTGCCCCCATACACATACAGTACGGTCTCACTAGACCAGCTGGGAGGATTCACTTTATAACAAAAGATACACCACATCACTCTGTGGAATATTCCAACTTCATATTCCCTGGCTGTCCACTCCCATCAATCAACTGCCATCAAGGTGGCCTCAGTTTTACTCCCACCTCATGCGCTCACTTCTCACCCTCACACCTCCTTCAAATCTGCTTTCTCAACTTAACACCCATGGCTCACTCCATCACTTTAGCAAGTCTCTACTCAAATGTGGCCACTTCAGAGAGGCCTTCCCTACTCCCGCCATGCATGCCAGCGGCCTTGTGCCTCACTATTCCTTACTTCTACTCTATCTTGCGGCTTTGTTACAACCTAGTATCTGTGCACTGTTCCAAGAGGGCAGAGATCTTGTGTACTATTCACTGCTCTAGCCTTTATGTTTGAACACTGTCATACATATAGTAGGTATTTGATAAATGTTTGCTGAATGACTTCTTCCCAGCTTTCAGATGATTTAAAACAGAAAGTATAAAACACACATAGTGTTAAAGCTTGCGTCTAGGTCACCAAACTTGTCAGAAGCAGAGACAGGATTCACATACAGATTTCTCCAATCCATCTAACCACTAAAAGAGATCTTCAAATAAGGAGTTGGGGGTTAGCAGGAGGTCAGCTGGAAGCATTCCAACCCATCTGTGGGGCTTTTAAAAATTCATGGATTGGGACAGCTATCCTGCTCCCATGCCTCCAGTAAGGTAGACCACCTCAGTGAGCCACTCCGCACCACCCATCCCTCCACCCACTACCAGTGGAGTGGATCTTGGTCACATCCCCCAGTTGAGCTAGGAAAGAAACAACTGAAAACCATGGGTCACTTCTTGAAAACTATGAAGTCACTGAAGTACACAGTGCTAACAATTTCTGGAATCCCATTTGCTTAACTCTCATATCTTA
>RCUC01156287.1:0-55489 GCA_003697995.1 Taxidea taxus jeffersonii
TATCAGATAAAGGGCTAGTATCCAAAATCTATAAAGAGCTTAGCAAATTCAACACCCAAAGAACAAATAATCCAATCAAGAAATGGGCAGAGGACATGAACAGACATTTCTGCAAAGAAGACATCCAGATGGCCAATAGACACATGAAAAAGTGCTCCACATCACTGGGCATCAGGGAAATACAAATCAAAACCACAATGAGATACCACCTCACACCAGTCAGAATGGCTAAAATGAGCAAGTCAGGAAATGACAGATGCTGGCGAGGATGTGGTGAAAGGGGAACCCTCCTACACTGTTGGTGGGAATGCAAGCTGGTGCAACCACTCTGGAAAACAGCATGGAGGTTCCTCAAAAAATTGAAAATAGAGCTACCTTATGACCCAGCAATTGCACTACTGGGTATTTACCCTAAAGATACAAACGTAGTGATCCAAAGGGGCACGTGTACCCGAATGTTTATAGCAGCAATGTCCACAATAGCCAAGTTATGGAAAGAACCTAGATGTCCATCAACAGATGAATGGATAAAGAAGATGTGGTATATATATACAATGGAATGCTATGCAGCCATCAAAAGAAATGAAATCTTACCAATTGCGACGACATGGATGGAACTAGAGCGTATTATGCTTAGCAAAATGAGTCAACTGGAGAAAGACAACTATCACATGATCTCCCTGATATGAGGAAATGGAGATGCAACGGGGGTGGGGGTTAAGGTGGTAGGAAAAGAAAAAATGAAACAAGATGGGATCGGGAGGGAGACAAACCAAAAGAGACTCTTAATGTCATAAAACAAACTGAGGGGGGTGGGGGGGAGAGGGGTTGGGAGAGGGGGGTGGGGTTACATTATATGTTTAAATAAAAAAAGCTTAAAAAAAAAAAAAAAGAAAGAAAATTCCACCTGTAAGTGCACACATCACCCTCCTCGATTCTCTCCGGCCAGGACTAATCACATGCCCCATTCAAGTAGGAAATGCAATCATCCCAAGTGCCCAGTAATGACTTGTACAATAAGTGATGACTCCAGGTCATGAAGCAGAAGGGAGGTCTGGGGCCTGAGGAAAAGAATTCCAGACATATATCAAGGCAACATGTGTGAATGCCATCTAATTCTTTCTTGGAGTGCACTTCTCTTCTCTAGACACAAGTAATTACACAGCTGCCTCCAGACTAGACTGTAAGTTCCTAAATTCATACTTCCTAGCAGAGTGCCTTCCTACTGCCTAGCAGTACAGACTTGGAAATGAGGAAAGCAAGATTGTCTTCTGGACTGGATATAACAAGAGTATGCAAAGTTCACTGCAGAGCCATAACCACCTCTAGGCCAAAACAGATACTTGCTTGAAGACTTGCTTGAAGATACTTGCTTGAAGAGCTGCCTCTATCCCACTCCCACTCGGAAAGAATTGAGCCCTTTTTCCTTCTTACTCCAAATATAAACTGTACAGATAATTTAAGGACCTGCAATACTTTTGTCTCTTTCATCCTACTAGATGTTGAGAGCTGGGTCCCATCTTATTTGTCTTTGGAGCTATGTAGAGACCAGTGCCTGGCACATGGTAGGGGTTCAGTAAACATCTACTGGATGATGGAATGGATCTGAATTAAAAGGTATGAACAGAAGGCTGTTTGGACTGCAATGGAAGTGTGGGGAAGTCAGGGGTCAATAGACTGAAACAAACACCCATTTCAGTGGCAGGGATGTCTCCCATCAGTGTTGCAAGTTATTATAACTATAACATAACAGGTTATTATAAGTTGGAACCAAAACACACCAGCTACTTCCTCTACTCTAATGTCATGCTTACACATGACATTTGAGACCCAAAGTGCCATCAGCTTTCACGGACAGCCTGGTCTCTCCAACACACCATATTCTTTCCTCTTCCTGTCCGTCCAAACCCTATACCTCTGCCAGAAGCCAGTCCATGATGACCACAACAGCATCCACCTTGTGTCTGTTTCACATGTGGACTTTACAAATGACTTCATGTCTCTTATTTCACCATCCAGAAAGGCAAGTTTTGTGGCATTCAGCCATAAATAATGATTTGTTGTCACTATCAATCAGAGGAAGAGAAAAAAACAGTGTGTTGTTTTCACCTCTCCTTCAGGTTTGATTTTGCAGAGTAGCTGAGATGCTGTTCAGTCTCCTCTCTCTCCCAGCTGCGCTGGCCTTAGTAACTGCCCAAAACAGCAGGGCTCCAGGCAAATATTCGGGCTTGTGACCGGAGAAATTTGAATGGAGTGTCCATTTTTATGCGTTTGAGGTGAGGCAGGCTTCTCTAATTCTCAGGAGTCGTACATTCTGCCAGGAGACCCGACCCCATGGTGGCAAAGGCAGCCTGTCACTGTCACCACAGTTGCTCCAGGAAGGGCTTGCGAGCTGCAATTTTTCACACCATTAATGCGTTGCTTACACCAAGGAGCCCAGCTGGCAATCCTGGGATTGCATTAGAGGCTTTGGTGAGAAGCCCTGAGATGGAGCTATCAAGGAGGAAGTGAAAGGTGATCACTGGGACTCTACCAGCTAATTCCATGGGGAACCAGTACTATTTATGCGTTTACCAGAGCTCTGCTCCTGATTGTAATGGGGCCCTTGACAAATGGAGGGATTTTTACATTGCCGCACTTTAGCGGGAGTAACAGGATGCCAGCATCAGCTTTCAATGCCTTTCCTGATGACCCATGTATAATAGCTTCCTGTGCATGGGCCTCAAGTATCCATGACCCACTTTGCAACTGATCCTTACACGTTTCTAAACATGCTCGTCATCAGAGAGCTCTATACACCCTAACTTTCTATCATGAGCCTTATGGTATTGTTAAGAGCATTTCCTTTCCAGTTATACCACCTGGTTTCAAACCTCCATTCCTTCACTTGCTAATTGTAAGATTTCAGATAATTTACCCTATCAAAGTCCCAGATTCCTTATCTTTAAAAGAGGGGTAATAAGATGGGACGCCTGGGTGGCTCAGTTGGTTGGGCGGCTGCCTTCGGCTCAGGTCATGATCTCAGCATCCTGGGATCGAGTCCCACATCAGGCTCCTTGCTCGGCGGGGAGCCTGCTCCTCCCTCTGCCTCTGCCTGCCTCTCTGTCTGCCTGTGCTCGCTCTCTCTCTCTGTCTAACTAATAAATAAATAAAATCTTAAAAAAAAAAAAAAAGAGGGGTAATAAGAGCAACTACTTATGGTGAAGATTAAATGGGAAAATACAGTGCCTGGCATGGAAAATGAGAATGATTTTTTTAACTGCCTTTTTTTTTTTTTTTTAAATAGGACACATGTTAGGGTTTCACAAAATGGTGAAATGATTACTAGGTAGAAATTATAGGAAAAGAGATTTCAGTAAGGTGTTTCTTCCCAGTATCAAGCACTGCCCTGTTAAAAAGGACATGTCTTCAATAAATATTCATTGAGGACCTACTATTATATGAGCCACTAAGCTCCAGGTAGATAAGATGTCTGTCTCTGGATGTTTTAAGTGTGGGATGGGCAACCAACTGCCTGGTGAGAGCAGGACCCAGCAGAATGCATTCACCCAGGAAAAGCTAATGCAACCTAGGGAGACCCTGGGGTAGGGAGTGTTTTAATCAGATTTCTAGATTGAATAATCAACTTGCACTCACTTGCATCAGCCTCAAGTTGTGTGTGGGCCACTTCATTCTGATAGGTGTCTATATTAATAAAGAAGGATAAAACAGAAGGGGGTTGGGAAAACAGCAGGAAAATTACATAATTGCCTATTCCAAATTGCTTGAAAGACTTACCTGAAGAAACATACATCATAATTAATGCCTCTGGGTTCCATTTAAGAAAATGCTGGAACAATTCAATTGCTTTGCTCCCAGGCATTCTTAGAATTTTTTCTGATTGTTGCCCTTATTATTTTACTGAAAAGTATTAATCATTACTGTAGGCTCTTCAGTATCACAATATGAAAGGGGAAATCTCCTTACCACCTTAAGCTTGCTTTTCCATTGATATCAACACTTGAAAGGAGAGGTGGGTATAGAAGCAGGGGCGGGGGGGGGGGGGGTGGGCGCAAAGGCATTGTATAAATATCCCGGCCCTGGTTATACACTGAGCAATGCTTTGAGCAGACCAAACCCTTTCCATCTGACGAGCTCCCAACACCCTCCCTGAGGACAGAGAACCTGGGGAATGAGCAGCTGCTAGGCTGAGGAGGTGGCAAGACAAGCTGACAGCCAAAGCAGACCATGCGGTTAGTGGGTGAGAATGTACCAGGGGAAGAAAACTGGCAAAGGAAGGAGGACTGGAAAAGGCCCACAAGTTACATTCGGAGAAGGCAGCCCACCCCATTAAGCACATACAATATGCTCCCAGATGTCTCCTTTGTGTTCTTCATCTGCCACTATGGTTCTCAAACTTGAATACGCACGTGAGTCACCTGGAAATCTTGTTTAAATGCAAGTCCTAATTCAGTAGGTCTGGGGTAGAGCCTGCCATTCTACATTTCTAACAAGATCCCAGGTGACGCTGACACTCATAATCTACAGACTATACACCTTACTAAGTAGCAATGTACTAGATCAGGGATGGCAAATTACAACGTGTAGATCAAACAGGGCCAGTGGCCTGCTTCCATAAATGAAGTGGGATTGGAACCCAGCCACACCCAGCTGTTTCCTTGTTTATAGCTGCTTTTCACAGCAACAGCAGAGCTGAGTAGTTGCAGCAGAGACTTCTGGCCCATAAAACCTAAAAAAATATTTACCATCTGGCCCTTTACAGGAAAATGTTCTAATCCTTGTTCTAGACAACACTTAGTATTGAAACTAAGAAAAAAGGTTTCATGAAACAGTGTTGTTTCAGCCTGAAGGAACTTGTGTTACGAATTTCAACAAATAAGAGAAAAGTTCTTGCTTTGGCAACAGAAAGTGATAATTTTTTTAAGATTTATTTATTTGAGGAGGAGGCAGAGAGAGAGGGAGAATCTCCAGAGACTCCACGCTGAGATCATGACCTGACCCGAAACCAAGAGTTGGACGCTTAACTGACTGCAACACCCAGATGCCCCAAAATGATCATTTTTATCGATACTTAAAGGAGATTCGTAGTCTGTAAATGAATCTAAGGAGAAGACATTCCAGAGTTCCATGGTTCTAGAGAGATCTGGTCCCTTAGAAATATTCTGTAAGTTTGAAAAGAACTAATGAAATCCTGCATGTTATCATAAATTAGGTAAATTTATCATAAATTATCATATCATAAATTATCATAAATCCTGAAGTTGATCATAAATTAGGTTCAGAGACACAAAAGTTTATAAAGCCATCTCAGATCAGTTGAAAAGAACATGTCTCTGCTCCTCACTGCCTCACCATGGTTTCCTTAGCAAGCTGGTTCTTTTTCTTAAATGGGGTACCAATAGCAACAACTGAAACTTAATTTTACATGACACTGCATTTTTCCAAAATTATTTTTCACATGCAATATAATACAAGATCTTCACATTAATCCTCCAATATGGGTAAGCTAATTCTTTCTGATGCAGAGAAGTAAAGTCTTCTCTCACAATCAGTCATAGCCATAAATGTCAATGTGTTTCATAATGGCCAATAGAGGGGACATGGGTATGACTCAGGGAAGGGCACAGGCTTCACAAGGCTGCCAAGTCAGCATCATATAGGTTTTTAAGTCAAAGGAGGGAGTGGTAAGGGATGAGAAGATTGTAATGAAAAATGGTAACCGAACCAAAACCTAAAGGAAAAAAAGATGTTAATGGTAGCATTTTACACAGAATGTTCTTATGAGATAGAAATTCCTCTATTAGAAAGTTGAGGCTCAGAGTTAATACAGATTAATTACTGAAGGTAGGATTCCTGTTGGAATCATCTAACTCCAAACATTGTTTCTTTCTACTGTGATAGTGGCTTTTCAAGGATGATTCTTTTTTCCAGAGGATAATAGTAATATATGGGATGATAACGACAGTTCTGATAATGATCACTGACGTTCACAGTTTATTTCCTATGTGCCAAACCCTAACCTTCAAAAAACTAGCTCTGATAGATGGATGTTGTATATTAGAAGATTTCAGCTCAGTATAATTAAAATCCTTTAAATCTTTGTAACTGTCCAGCAAAAGAAATGGTATATCATACATAATAAGCCTCTCTTTCTTAAGAGAAGTGCCTACGATGAAGCTGAATCCACAAGTGGCTTTGTAGCAGAGATTGCTTTTTGTTGGGCTACAAAGTCAGGATGGATGACTTCCAGAATCCTCTCCAACTCTGCATCCCCCCCAAAAAAGCCAGTGAGTTTCCCAAAGCCACCCAGTTACTCAGTGGTTTAGCCAAAGCTAGAACCTACATCTCCCACTTCTCTTTCCTCTACCTCCTTTTCGAGTGGAACTAGTAATATCAGATGTAACTGATGGGAAGATTGTTGAAGGACCAAGCACTATATTCCTGGAAGTGGAATGGAGTTCAGTATAGACAGTAATAATGTAAATGGATGTAATTCTCAGCAGAAACCTGTGAGAGACTTACTGAAACTAATTTGAGCAACTGGAAGTTTTCCTCATTCCTCATTCTCTCAGTCATTAAGATCTTGTTCTCCAATTACATGTTGGGCTGAGTAGAACCATTCTTGAGTACAGTTCTTGATCTTCAGGTACCACCCAAATAGCATACATTATGTTTTGGCCATACTGGATTGCTACTTTCTTTTTCTAATTCATATACTATTATACATAGCTTTCTATATCACAGTAATTTAGCTATGAAATATGTATGAGGACGCTGAGTGAACGTGAAACAAGATACAGTGAAACCCTAGGGAATAATGTGGTCTCTTATTTTATAGCATATTGTAATATTTTATGATACCATGGATTCAATCACATGTTTTCTTTATGGAATGATCTATCAATCCAATCCTTTTGCCAATGTAATTGAAAAAGCACTTACTGCAAAGCTCAACTCTGAGCCTAGCCCCCACCAGGCATGGGAGTAAAAGAAAAGCATTCTATAATGAGCTTGGGACTGTAATCCCAAGGGGTTTTACACTCAAGGAGATTTGCAAGCATGTAACCAACTGCTAGAGAAAAATGCAGCGCCTTCTAAAATAGCAGGCCAAAAGAAGTAGAATAGATAATAAGTAGCTCAGAAGTCGATTCAATATTGAATGGGAATTTCAACATTAATTTTCATGTTTCAGCCACATTATAGATTGACTAGAATACCCCTGATAATCATTTAATTTATTCTCTCTTGACAGCAATCCATATGTGCATCAATTGTCATGCCACGTAATCAGCAGACAAGAACCATGTCCCATTTGAGCGAGATGAGCTGGTCTACTGTGGCTACGTTATGATTTCAAGCCTCGTTCCCTGTAATGCCTCTATAATGCAAAACCTAATGATTTTTTTCTTTAACCTGCATAGTCTCCAGAGGTGGCGCATCTGATTCAGTCTCTAAAGTAAGGTAAGCAGTGTAGTTTGGAGGTCAGCACAGCATGTCAGAAAGCAATAGAAACAGCTGTGCAGCCAAAGAAAGTGCTTAAGATTCTTTTGAAACTGACTTTAGCTTTTAGTACCAGAAAAAAATGAAATCAAAGGTACTGGTACTCATCACCTTTATGCCAAGTATAGATTTTCATAAATTAGTCAAACACAGCTCTAAGAGCTGGTTTATCTGGAGGTTAATCTCAGATGAGAAATTAATGTTTAATTAATTTTAGTGAAGATAAAAGGTGGCCGATATGCTCCCTTTCTTTTTGTTTAGTTGGAATCTAATTACAACGAGGTCATTCATTCTTTCACTGGCTCTGCAAATATTTGTTTAACTACCTGAAGCCTTTTGTTTTTTAACTAAAGCAAAACTCACTAGAAATTTCCATGTTGCCTGTTTCTTTTTTCTTTTTTTTAAAGATTTTATTTATTTATTTGACAGAGAGAGAGAGAGAGATCACAAGTAGGCAAAGAGGCAGGCAGAGAGAGAGGGGGAAGCAGACTCCCCACTGAGCAGAGAGCCCGATGTGGGGCTCGATCCCAGGACCCTGAGATCATGACCCGAGTGGAAGGCAGAGGCATTAACCCACTGAGCCACCCAGGTGCCTCTTGCCTGTTTCTTAATTTTAGATTACCTAACTCCCCAAGGATACCATCCTTGCCTTGAGTGAGTAGTTGAGCAAATTTACATCAAAAATATTTGCCACCTGTAACCACTCCCTAATTAGCAAAATGCCAAATCAGTGCCTTTGGATTTCTAAATGACTTTGACATAATGAAGCAGTACTATAGATTAGTTTAAATTATCTTTAGTCTGGGAGACTTTCACCATCCAATAAATGGGTTTTATTTAACCCTCTCATCATGCCATAGTCTAATTTCTTGTTTCTCAAGATCAGTGGTTCACAGCCTTGCCTGTACACTGGGATCACCAAGAAATACGTGAAACTAGTGAGACCTGGTATCCATGCCTGGCAAGATTGTTTAACTGGTCTGGGTTCAGGCCCAGGGTTTGTTTAAGTATCCTATGCATTTCAAATGTGCAGCCAGAATTTAGAACCACCACTATAAATTAGGAGAACACAAGAGAACACAATGTCCTTGCTTCACTAACAACCTTCTGGTGATTCAACAACCCTCATGCCTGCTGATTAAAGTCGAAATCCCTAATGTGGTTGTCAGTACCCTCCAAGATCTGACCCCTGCTTCTAATTTGCTCCCTCTTCCCAGACCCTAAGCAGAGCACTTGCCAAACTGCCAGTCTTCAAACCTGCCACTCCTTTCTGGTGCTCCTCCTTAGAAAGCTGGTCCCTTTACTGGAACATGCTTCCCCCACCTCTAAATCTGGCCAACTTCTACTGATCTCTAGTTTTAAGAGTGGCTTCGTGTAAGTAGAACATTATAACCCCACCCCATGACTCTCATCCTAAGTTTCCCTACCACACCTAACACCTTACTTGTTCATTACTGAGAAACCGCAGGGTTTTGGAGGACAGGAACCATGTCTCTATTCTTTACTGCTGTGTCTCCACTACCTAGCTCAGTGTCTGACACAATAGGAGCTCAACAATTTTTTGTCATTGAAGCACACCTGAAATTTGAGCAGGAAAATGTTTATATATAAAATGCTTACCTAGTAAAAAGTGATCATGAAATGAGCTGAAGAGGACTGATAGCAAATGCTGGGGGTAATCACACCTTTAGGTGAAAGAGAATACACAAGGAGGGAACTAAAAATTTGGAAGGGCACCAACTCACCCTGAAATTTAGACTTCATTGAAAGGATCCAACCACAACCTGCTGAAAAACAGAAATTTCACTGGGTGTTGCAGGCTAGAACTGATCTGCAGGAGGTCACATTGTTGGGGTGCTGGTAAAGTTCATGGGGATGCCATGGGGTAAAGTTAGTTTAATTAAAGTGCTCTCTGGGGTGCTTATAGATTGTTGTTGTTCTATAGGAAGGCTTCTTCTACTGAAGTGCTGGAAAGTCTCATGGGATTAAAGGCCACAGGGCCACCCACGGGGCAGCTGAAGGAGGAAGAGAAAAGCACACCAGGAAAGCCTTTCTCTGCTATGCCTGTAGTGTATCTCTAGCCCCCTCTACTGATAAAATCTAACATCACACAACTCTCAAAGTGAAGTATCCAGCCCAAATCAAAAAGCACAGCAAAGGGCAGAAGATTCGGAGCTAAGAGGTAATCCTTTGATAACTAGCACTGTGAAAGAGATCGATGGATAGAGAGATAAAAATATAAAGATATAAATATCTCCAGTAAAAACTAAGAAAATATGAATCCCTTCACAAATGTAAGAATCAACAGTATGTTCAAAAGAAAAGATGAAAACTTGACATTCACTTTCTCCTATTACATTTCTTATTATTTCCTTTTTTTTCGATTTGCAGTTCAAAACCCATACCGTATTGATGACTGCCATCTCATCTACCCCTATTAGAGCTGTGCCCCTCTCTTCATGTATCTGAAAAGCCATGTAAGTTGGATGAAAGCAAATCTTGGATTAGAAATCTGGTGGCTTTATTTGCAAGATGGACATTAAATTCCTTTAATTCCACTTTTCAGGAGATTCTGGTAGCTATGTTGCAAACACTGGAAAGTATAAACCAGAGAAAATAAATTAATCAGGATATTGCTTGTCATACTTTCATAACATTAGGGATGTCTGAGTGCCAAATGAAAGCTTTGATGCAAAAATTAGAGCACAGAATTGTAAGATTCTTTTGATCCTTGATCAGTGCTCATAACTTCTGTGGAATATCAACTGTGGCAAAGAATCATTAGTTTTCTGCTATATTTAAACTTCTGCTTTATTTAATAAGCAAACAGTGAAAATAAATGCACATAGCAGAAAGATGATCTTTAGCTGGTGTCAGGGACTGAATAAATAACCATCTATTCTAGCCTATCCTTTCATACAATCAAGTACTTGACGCAGAATCAAGTGAATTTCTGAAAGCAATTAAATTTGCTTAAAAACCCTCATGCATTTTTGAGGGTACAATTAATGCCACACCCTTTTGGGAAACCTTTCTAAAGAACAATAAAACAATATGCATAAATAAGAAAATAATCCAATATATTTTTTAAATGCTTTATTCTAAAAAATCTGTCATGCAATATTTATAAGCTGCTCTCATACCATCAAAAGAAACCAAATAACCACTGAAGAAGGTAAGAGGTGCAGAGACACGATTTGGGAGAGAAATGCAGCTGCAGTTGCAGAGAAGGGCTAGAGACAGATAGCACACGGGGGAGTACACATGACACAGAGGAGTGTACATGGGTAAGATGAATCCCCACAGCAACAGACTTGGAAAGATAGAAGGGCTGAATTTCATGACTTCTGGCAACCAGTGGGGCCTAAGCCTGGAGTTTAAATGTGGGTGAGCCTGGAGGGCATGGGGACTGCTCTTGGAGAAAAGGCAGGCAAAAAAACCCTCAGACATACAATGAAAACAGTGGTGAGAAGAGCACCAGGAGCACACAGTGGGAAGGTTCTTTGCTCATTTCAGAGTGTGTCCCAGAGAGGCAGCATTCACAGGGAGAGGCCTCTGGGAACAAAGGAACTGGAAGGCACCACTTTCCTCCAGCATAAACACAGAGCCACCTGAACAAGTGTAGCACAGACACTCACTACCTAGCTTGCTTACACCAAGCCCTGCCTCTCGCCCCCAAACTCCAGTAGAATCACCTTTCCCAGTCTAGCTTGCTTCAGTCCCAGCAGCAGCAGGCCCCCTTTCCAAGAAAACAAGCCCAAATACCTACTCACACAGCACCTCTCATCTAGGGAATTTTGTGAAGCCTCAGTTCCAGTGGCAGTGGTAACAGCTCTCATTCTACAAGCAGACCAGGGCATAGTTAAAATGTACAACATTCAGGCCAGGGAAGGCAAAGAGCCTCTGCAGACAACTGGCCTGAAGGATAAAGTGGCCAGGACACAGAAGCAGAGCACACACAGCATACATTGGAGACTCCCAGAAGTGCCAGGCTCTTGGAATTAGGAGACGCTACATTGTAGGCCACTACAGGACCTCTTCTTCATAAGGCCATTACCCTCAAGGGCAGGAAATATAGCTGAATTTCTTAATGTTTGGGTCCGTAATCAAAGGAGCGAGACTGATACAAAGCAAAGGTCAAGCAAAGCTTTATTTCGTGCCAAGCATCAAGAATCAAACTGACTGGCCAGGGCCGTCTCTTACAAAGAGAGGCCACCCCTCTCTGCCTTACAGACTGGCTTTTAAGGGCAAAGGCCATGTGGTTGGGCCTGGTCACGCACAGGTGGCCAATGACACACAGAAAACTGCACAGTCAGGCTAGGTCATACATAAGTGACCAACTGAATTACAATTTACCCTATAATAGACATTTGAGCTAGCCTATCACCTTGGTCAGGATTGGCACCCAAAAGGGGCCCAAAAGGCGGGGCCCATACTCCTTGGTAGCTAGGGAGACAGTATGCGCCCCCACTGATTGGATACCTCCACCTGACCTGACCCACCCTTGTATTTGGGCTTTGTTACCTGGGACTGGTTTCTGGGACTTGTTTTTAAGTAAGTCCCCTGGGGGGGGGGGGGGGCAGGGTCCATTTAAGTTTTACTGCATAAACAACAAAATGGCTATTCAACCGAAATGGAGCCGTTTTGGCTAAATAGGCCCTTACACTTAACACAGAGAAACAGGCACAGAGACTTAGACAAAAATGAGAAAACAAAGAAATTTAGCCCAAATGAAAGAATAAGGCCGTGGCCAGAGATCTAAGTGAAATAAATGTAAGTAACTTGCCTTATGGAGTATTTAAAGCCACAATCATAAGGATACTCACTGGGCTTGAGAAAAGAGTAGAAAACATGATTGAGACCCTTAACACAAAGATAAGGAATAACATAGAGTTAAAGCGCTCAATAAACAAAATAAGAAGCATGGTTGATATAATGAACAGCAGGATAGAAGAAGCAGAGGAACAAATTAATGACCTAGAAGAGAGATTAATGGAAAGTAATAAAGCTAAACAAAACAGAAAAAAAAATTATGAAAAAAAAAGACTTAGGGAACTCAGTGACTCCATCAAATGTAATAACATTCATATTACAGGAGTCGCAGAAGAAGAGGAGAGAAAAGAGGGGGCCAAAGTTTTTTTGAAGAAATAATTTGAAAACTCCCCTAATCTGGTAGAAGAAACAGATAACTAGATTCAGGAGGCACAGAGAGCGCCAACAAAATTAATAAAAGCAGACTCACACCAAGACATACTGCAATTAAAGTGGCAAAATACAGAACTAAAGAAAAAAAAAATTAAGCAGCAATACAAAAGAAGTCAGTTACATACAACTGAAACCCAGTAAGGCTATTCGGGGATTTTTCAGCAGAAACTTCCCAAACCAGGAATGAGTAGTATGATAGATTCAAGGTGCTGAATGGGAAAAATCTGCAGCCAAGAATACTCTATCTAGCAAGGCTATCATTCAAAATAGAAGGACAGATAAAGTTTCCCAGACAAACAAAACCCAAAGGAGTTCAGGACCACTAAATGAACCCTGCAGGGAAGATTAAAGGGAACACTTTGATTGGAAAGGTGAGGTCAAAAGTGACAGTATGAAGGTAGGAAACACAAGAAGTACAAATAAATATTTCCTATAAAATCAGTCAAAGGAATCACAAAATAAAAATATGTAAAATATGGCAACATACACCTAAAATGTGGGGAGGAGAGGACTAAAGAATGGGTTCAAACTTAAATAAAACCATCAACTTAGTATAGACTGCTATTATGCAGAAGAGGTTATATACAAACCTAATGGTAACCATATATCAAAACTCACTAATTATATGCAAAAAATAAAGAAAAGAAGTTCAAATATATCACCAAAAGAAAATCAGCAAACCATGAAAGAGAGAAAAACAAGAAAGCATCAGAGAAAATCTTCAAAAACAACCACAAAATAAATAATGAAATGATAAGAAATAACATATCTATCAATAATTACTTTCAGTGTAAATGAACTCAACATCCCAATCAAAAGACATAGGATGACAGAATGGATTAAAATAAAACAAAACAAAACAAAAGGCCCATCTATATATTGCCTATAAAAGACTCATTATAGGCCTGAAGATACCTGCAGATTCAAAGTGAGGGGATGGAGAAACATCTATCATGCAAATGAATGTCAAAAGACAGCCAAAATAGCAATACTAATACCAGACAAAATAGACTTTAAAACAAAGACTGTAATAAGAGATAAAGAAGGACATTTTATAATAATAATGGGAACAACCCAACAAGAACATATAACAATCATAAATATGTATTCATAGTTAATAATAAACATAAAGGAACTAATCAATAATAACACAGTAATAGTAAGGGACTTTTACACCCCACTTACATCAATGGACACACCAGGTAAACAGAAAATCACAAAGAAACAATTCCTTTGAATGATCCACAGGAATAGATGGATTGAACTAACATATTCAGAACATTCCATCCTAAAACAGTAGAATACACATTCTTTTAAGTACATGAAGAACATTGTCCAGAATAAATCGCATATTAGCCCACAAAACAAGCCTCATCAAATTCAAGACAGTTAAAGTCATAACATGCACCTTTTCTGACCACAAGCTATGAAACTAGAAGTCAGCCACAAGAAGAAAAAAACCTGAAAAGACCACAAATACATGGAGGTTAAATAACATGCTACTAAACAATAAACACGTCAATCAGAAAATTAAAAAAATACACAGAAACATATGAAAATGAAAACACAACAGTTCAAAATCTTTGGGATATACCAAAAGTGGTCCTGAAAGGGAAGTATATAGCAATACAGGCCTATATCAAGAAGCAGGAAAAATCTCAAATAAACAACCTAACCTTACCCCTAAAGGAGCTACAAAAGAACAACAAACAAAGCCTGAAACCAACAAAATGAAGAAAATAATAAAGATTAGAGCAAAAATAAATGCTACAGAGACTTAAACAAAGCATGGAAACCAGGAGCTGGTTCTTTGGGAAAAAAAGAAAAACAACAATAAAATTGATAAATCTCTAGCCAGACTTATTAAGAAAAAAAAAGATTCAAATTAAATTTCAAATGAGAAAAGAGAAATAATAACCAATGCCACAGAAATACAAACAATTATAAGGTTTTGAGGGAGCATACCTCAACATAATAAAAGCCATATGAAAAAACCCAGGGCTGGGGTGCCTAGGTGGCTCAGTGGGTTAAAGCCTCTGCCTTCAGCTCAGGTCATGATCCCAGGGTCCTGGGATAGAGCCCCACATCGGGCTCTCTGCTCAGCGGGGAGCCTGCTTCCCCTTCTATCTCTGCCTGCCTCCCTGCCTACTTGTGATCTCTGCCGGTCAAACAAATAAATAAAATATTTTTTAAAAAATTTTTTTAAAAAAAAGGAAAAAGAAAAAAACCCATGGCTAACATCTTCCTTAACTGGGAAAAATTGAGAGCTTTTCCCCTAAGGTAAGGAACAAGAAAAGGATGTCTGTCCACTCTCAACACTTTTATTCAACATGGTACTGGAAGTTATAGCCACAGCAATCACACAACAAAAAGAAATAAAAGCATCAAAAACAGTAAGAAAGAAGCAAAACTTCCATTATTTTGCAGATGACATGATAGTCTATACAGAAAACCCAAAAGACCACCAAAAAACTGCTAAAACTAATACACGAATTCAGTAAAGTTGCAGAATACAAAATCTATGTACAGAAATCTGTTGCATTTTTATTTACGACAATAATGAAGCATCAGAAAAAGAAATTAAGAAAAAAATCTCATTTACAACAGAACCAAAAATAAGAAGATACCTAGAAATAAACCTAACCAAAGAGGTTAAAAAACCCATACTCTGAAAACAATAAAACATGGATGAAAGAAATTTAAGAGGACACAAAGAAATGGAAAGACATCCCATGCTCATGGATTAAAGAATAAATATTGTTAAAATGTCTCTACTACCCACAGCAATTTACACATGCAATGCAATCCCTATCAAAATACCAATAGCATTTTACATAGAATTGGAGCAAACAATTCTAAAATTTGTATGGAACTATAAATACCCCGAATAGCCAAAGAAATCTTGAAAAAGAAAAGCAGGGGCACCTGGGTGGCTCAGTGGGTAAGCCTCTGACTTCAGCTCAGGTCATGATCCCAGGGTTCTGGGATGAGCCCCGAATCTGGCTGCTCAACAGGGAGCCTGTCCCCGCCCACCCACCCCCTGCCTCTCTGCCTACTTGTAATCTCTATCTGTCAAATAAATAAATAAAATCTTTGGAGAAAAAAAGAAAAGCTGGAAGCATCACAATTCCAGACTTCAAGTTATATTACAATGTTGTAGTGATAAAAATAGTATGGTACTGGCACAAAACAGACATAGAAGTCAATGGAACAGAATAGAAAACCCAGAAGTAAGCCCACAGGTATATGGCCAATTATTCTTCAACAAAGCAGTAAAAAACATGCAATGGGGAAAAGTCTCTTCAATACTGTTGAGAAAACTAGACAGCTACATAAAAAATAATGAAATTGGACCGCTTTCTTATACCAACAAAAAAATAAATTCAAAATGGATTAAAGACCTATAAGATATGAAACCATAAAAATCCTAGAGCAGAACACAGGCAGTAACTTACTTGATATCAGCAGTAGCGACTTCTTTCTAGATGTTTCCTGAGCCAAGGGAAACAAAAGGAAAAAATAAACTACTGAGACTACATCAAAATAAAAAGCATCTGTACAGCAAAGGAAACACTCAACAAAACTTAAAGACACTTACTGAATGGAAGAAGATATTTGCAAATGACATATCCAATAAAGAGTTAGTATCCAAAATATATAAAGAACATATACAATCAACACCCCCCCAAAAAATAATCCAATTAAAAACTGGGTAGAAGACATGAACAGATACTTCTCCAAAGAAGACATCCAGATGCCCAACAGAATGAAAAGATGCCCAACATCACTCATCACCAGGAAAATACAAATCAAAACTACAATGAGATATCTTTTCACACCTGTCAGAATGAATGGCTAAAATCAACAACACAAGTAACAACAGGTGTTGGCAAGGATGTGTTGGAGGGAATGCAAACTGTTTCAGTCACTCTGGAAAACAGAATTATGGAAGCAGCCCAAGTGTCCACTGGTTAATGAATGGATAAAGTGGTGATATATATTCACAACAGGATATTATGCAGCCAAAAAAAAAAAAAAAAAGAATGAAATCTTGCCAATTTCAACAACATGGATGGAGGTAGAGGGTATAATGGTAAGTGAAATAAGCCAGTCAGAGAAAGACAAATACCATAGGATTTCACTCATATGTGGAATTTAAGAAATAAAGGAACAAGGGGAAAAAAGGGAGAGAGAGAGGCAAACCAAGAAACAGACTCTTAAATAAAGAGAACAAACTGATTGTTACTGGAGGGGAGATTGGTGGGGGGATGGGTGAAATAGGGGATGGGGATTAAGAAGTACACTTGTCATGACGAGCATCAGGAAATGTATGGAAATGCTGAATCACTATATTGTACACTGGAAACTAATAAAACACCATCTGTTAAAAAAATAAGCAAAAGACTTTGAAACAACACAAGGAAATGATTATTTTATAATAATCTCATGTTAAATGAAAAAAATGGATACAAAATCATGCTCCCTATATAATCACAACTAAAAAAAGTGCATAGGAGAAAGCCCAGTAGGCTTTTTTTTTTTTTTTTACCATTTTCTGTAGGATGATCTTATAGAAATCAGGATACTAGGAAAAAAGGAGATAAATATAAAATTTTAGTAGACTGCCAAATTGTCCCCCAGAAAGGTGTTGCACCACATTTACTTTTCCACTAACACTGCATTTAACATATTTTCTATGTGTTCTATAATCTACATAAATAATATTTACACTGGGGAAAACAGCTTTTAGATTTTGCTCAAAAATTTTCAGAGTCCAATCTTAGAGACAGTGCCAATACTCTCGACAAATTGAATATAGGCAGTATAATTGTCTACTTCTTTTATAGCTCCCATATTTCCTGACATAAAAGAGATGCCTGGGATGTCAATCGTGTTTAATTCATGCAATCACCTTATTTAGTTGAGCAAATATATGTATAAATTGTTAAACGGGAGCTATGGGGAGAAGCAAAAATAAATCAAAACTCTACCCTTAAATAACTCACAGGCTTTTACACATAAAAACTATGAAACCAGGGGCACCTGGGTGGCTCAATGGGTTGGAGCCTCTGCTTTCAGCTCAGGTCATGATCCCAGGATCCTGGGATTGAGTCTCTGCTCGGCAGGGAGCCTGCTTCCCTTCCCCTCTCTCTGCCTGCCTCTCTGCCTACTTGTGATCTCCGTCTGTCAAATAAATAAATAAATAACCTTAAAAAAAAAAAAAAAAAAAACAACTATGAAACCAGATAGATAAGTGCCAGGGCAGGTCAAGAGCCTACAGGTGTTCACATTTTGGGAAATGTATGGATAGGCAATGGGTAGTAGCCACTATGTATGGGACCCTAGAAAATCTCTTGCTAGAAATGCAAAGGAAACCATGGCAGAGCCTGAAGGGTACAATTCTATGTTCTCACCTTTGTTTTTGAAAATGATCAGCCTCCTCCAGTGACACTGAAATTCAGGAATATTTTCCACTACCCACTTTTCAATCATAGGATTAAACTTACTCCAAAACTGTCAGGTTCTACACATGCTACCTGACTCTGGGAATATACACATTAAATAAAACGGTAAAATAAAATTTTAAAAAGTGTTTCAATTTTTAAGGTGTTTACACCTCACTCTAGTGAAAAAACAATCCAAATAATCAGAAATCAAAGTTCTGTTTGAGTAAATACCTATTTAAAATTTAAAAAAAAAAAAACAGCTGAATTATATGGAAGATGTTTAGCTTTTTAAGAAACTTCCAAGCTGTTTTCTAATAGCTGTGTAGTGATATCTTGTTTTGATTTAAATTTTCCCTAATAACCAGTGATTCTTAGCACCTTATGGGCTTATTTATCATCTCCGTATCTTATTTTGTGACATGTCTTTTCAAATCTTTGCCATTTCTTTCTATTTTCTATTTCTGTCGGTCATCTTTCTATTTCTGGTTTAAGGGCTCTTTGTATTTTTCTGGATAAAAGCTCTTTTTCAGATACATGTTTTGCAATTATTTTCTCATTGATGGCTTGCCTTTTCATTTGCTCAACATGTACATGAGTGTTTCTAGCAGCTTTATTTATAATAACCAAAAACTAGAAACAATATAAATGTTCATTAACAGGTGAGTGGGTAAACAAATTGTGGCATGTCCATGCAATGGAATACTCAGCAATAAAAAGTAATAAACTATTAAAATACACAACAATATTGATGAACCTCAAAATAATTATTCTGAGTCAAAGAAACCAAACAAAAAATAAGAATATGTAGTGAATGGTTCTATTTATATAAATAAACTCTCTAAAAGTCAAACTAGTCTGGGGCATCTGAGTGGCTCAGTCAGCCCAGTTTTCAACTCTTGATGTCGGCTGAGGTCGTGATCTCAAGATGGTGAGACTGAGTCCCATGTCATCAGTCTCCATGCTGGCTGGTGCCCATCCATGCTGGCATTATGATCCCTCCCTTTCCCTCTCTCAAAAAAATATTTAATAAAACAATAAATAAATAAAATGAAATAAAATTCAAACTTGTCTATGGTGACAGAAAGCAGATCAGTGGTTGTTTGGGATATCCGGGATATATGAGGGGCAGGAAGGTAATGTCAGGAGGGATCACATGGGAGCCTAAGAAACTTTTGGAAGGGATGTAAATGTTGATTATCACAACTGTGGTGATGGTTTTATAGATTGTTCATATGTCAAAACTTATCAGATGGTGTAAGTTAAATACATATGTCAGTTATATTTCAATAAGTATTAAGGATGCAGTTGGTGGTGGGGCACGCCTGGGTGGCTCAGATGCTTGGGTGTTAGCCTTTGGCTTGGGTCAGGATCCTGGTGTCCTGGGATCCAGCCCCAGGTCGGGCTCCTGGCTCAGAGAAGGGGAGTCTGCTTCTCCCTCTCCCTCTACCCCTGCTCATGTTCTGTCTCAAATAAATAAATAAAACCCTTTAAAAAAAAAGGGAATGCAATTTGGGAAATGTGACAATATAGATAACTACAGGTTGCTACAGAAGCTCAGAAAAAGGGCATCTAATTTTAACTCAGCTTTCAGGAACGGCTTCCTGAAAGAATGGGGCCCAAGCTGAGGCTTGCAGAAAAGGACAGGAAGGGAGTGTATGCCACCCTCTTCCACATCCTGACCAACAGACCTTATCATCATTTGTCTCATGTCACTTCGGAGTCACTTCCAATACAGTCCTCTAAGCAGGGAATCCTAATCTAATAGTACTGGGATGAGAGGTAAAAATGAATTTATCACCCCTGGGATTGGAATTATTCTGGGGAGGAAGGGGCTCAAGGATTTTAGAATATTCCGTTTCAAAACTGGTTCTGCCTTGTCCCATCAGGAAACCTGAGCTGGTTAACCACAGGATACCAACTGTCCCCAGGAGCTCTTTGCAGACAGTGTCTCATCAGGCTGGATTTCTCAAAGAAGACTTAGGCAGGAATTTTCATACAAGGCAATGATGGAGGCATTGATGCCCTGAGGAGACAGGGAGGAGGAATGCAGGGTAGGGTGGAGAGAGCAAAGCCAGTCCTCAGGTGGAGCCTTGTTTTAGTCCCATCCCATGGGAACTCTGCAACAAAAGCTGCACAGCAAAGCTCTTCTCACCTTTGCATCCGGGGTTAATGAGTCACTGACTGTGGGGGCTGTGGGGCGTGTGTTGGGAGGGGCATGGGTCTCAAAGGACAGTAACTTTGCCAGCAACGTGGAAGACAGGAAGGGGATCTGAGAGCTGTTAGTGGCCAACACTCAGGGCAGCTGGGAGAGGGATGGTAACTCACTCTTTGCCACAGTAACTCACTCTTTGCCCCTTGCTTCTCATATTCTTACCATTAGGCTTTACAACAGGGATCCTAAACTTAAATGCCTGCAGGAAGAGGCATGAAAGAGAATGAATGAGATGGCCGTAGGTACAGAGGAATATTTTCTTTACCTTAAGAAAATATATATATACACTAACAAATGCAATAAGTAAGACTCAGGTGATCCTAGCATCAGGGAGAGAATAAAAAGAGGTAGAAACTGGCTAGCTGGAGAACATTCAGCTCTAGCTCACCAAATTCTCACTGTCGGCCCCAATTAAAATAATAATCATTTAAAAAAATGAAAAAAAGTATTCACAGGTCAGAGTTGGCCCATGGGCAATCAATATGTAATTTCAACTCCAGGGAAATATTAAAAACATACTCACTCCCCACAAAAGCTTTCCCACATTTTTGGAGTTCAAAAGTAGTAAGTAGGCAGCAACAAATAGATTTTTATTTTTTTTAATTTATTCCACCATATTTTTATTTTTTTCCACCATATTATTTTTATTCCATATTTTTTTATATTAAAAAAATCTAAAAATCAAATGGAATACGTAATACTTAAGAAAGACAAAATAGGGGCGTCTGGGTGGCTCAGTGGGTTAAAGCCTCTGCCTTTGGCTCATGTCATGATCCCAGGGTCCTGGGATTGAGCCCCGCTTCGGGCTCTCTGCTCAGCAGGGAGCCTGTTTCCTCCTCTCTCTGCCTGCCTCTCTGCCTACTTGTGATCTCTGTCCCTCAAATAAATAAATTTTTTAAAAAAGCATACCAGGAATGGTGGGGGGGGTCCACTTTGTTATGAAGGTGCTGATTTGATGTTTACTTTAAAAAGTTAAGTAAGTCAATTCAAATAAACTCTTTGTTAAGAGACACTGTTAGGGGGGCGCCTGGGTGGCTCGGTGGGTTGGGGCCTCTGCCTTCGGCTCAGGTCATGATCCCAGGGTCCTGGGATCGAGCCCCGCATTGGGCTCTTTGCTCTGCATGGGTCCTGCTTCCTCCTCTGTCTCTGCCTGCCTCTCTGACTACTTGTGATCTCTCTCTGCCAAATAAATAAATAAAATCTTAAAAAAAAAAAAAAGAGAGACACTGTTAGGGAAGAGGGGTCAGGGCCAGCCCCAGCCATGTCTGTGGTGTCTCACTGGCAGGACCCTCAGATGTTGTCATGGCTACCAAGCAAGAGTCGCTAGTCATAGTCAACGGAGAACAGAGCTGTCACTAAGTCTGAGTCCAAAACTGAGAGCCCCTAGGCACCTTCCCTGGAGGGGAAGGGCAAAGCCCATCCTGACACACACTCTGCCATTCACTGGCCTTGACTGGATTTTTCAGTCTTCTACTGAGTAGAAGACTGCTAAATGCAGGTTCATCACCACAGAACAATAGCTTCTTATTATCTGCAAAGCATTGAGCCCTGGGGGCGGTGCAGGGGATGAGGGGGAAGGCACCTTCCTCCAGGCCAAGAACTGTGCTAAGGCTTCTTCTTCTTTTTTTTAAAGATTTTATTTATTTGACAGAGATCACAAGTAGGCAGAGAGGCAGAGAGAGAGAGGAGGAAGCAGGCTCCCCACTGAGCCAAGAGCCCAATGCAGGGCTCGATCCCAGGATCCTGGGATCACGACCTGAGCCGAAGGCAGAGGCTTTAACCCACTGAGCCACCCAGCCGCCCCTGTGCTAAAGCTTAGTTGAATGTGCTTGGGGAAGCCATGGTGTTACCAGGCTACTCTGCAAACAGGTCGCTGCCTGAGACGCTGGAGGAAGTATCCACCTGGTTCAGGTAATCTCACACCACTCCCTTCCCTTTAAAATGTATGAAGTAAAGCTTTTTTTTTTTTTTTTTTTAGAAAAACAAGAGAATCTTCACCACTATCTGGTGTGTCTTCGCTGAGACCCAAACATATAGATTTCCGTGGGTTCTTTAATTGTGGAAGTAATTTTAAACTCTGTCAGCCTCGGCCTTATTAACCCAGATGGTGTTAATTTGCAGT
The DNA here is from genome assembly GCA_003697995.1 of Taxidea taxus jeffersonii. NCBI lineage: Eukaryota > Metazoa > Chordata > Mammalia > Carnivora > Mustelidae > Taxidea > Taxidea taxus. The sequence continues at coordinate 22,487 of RCUC01156287.1, forward strand.
TCTCTACTTAGCTTCGGTGTTTCCTTTGCATTAAACAGGAGTTGATTCCTTATTCCGAATCTTACCACCGTCCGCTGGAGAGACACACTTCTACCAGTGGCGACCTACGTGGTATGTAGATGAGCTCTTGGAGATGAATTGAAATCCCTCAGGAGGTGGAATAATGTAGTTTAAAGGAAGCCCATATCCTACACATCTGTCCATATCCAGAGGGCCAGAGCCATTAAGGAACACAAAATTCACACTGTGTTTCAATATTGCTGTGCTTCTAGATTGCTTCCCAGTAAATCCAACTCCTGACAGTCACCTGTAATTGATTACCCTGCCTTGTCCAGCAGCTTCTATTGTTTTTATTTATAATGAAACAGAACTTGATTCTCAGCAACCTCCCCAGGTCTCTTGGAGGCTATTTCATAAAATTAAAGTGTTTCTCCTATTAAAAAAAAAAAAACTTTCTCCCCCAAAGTACAAGGATTTCATTCAAGCCCAGCTTGGTAAGTGACTGGGAGGGATTTGGCTACCTGCATTCCAACTGCTTAATGAAGCAGAGAAGATAAACTCACATTTCTCAAGCACTTACTAGGGACCATTCCTCTGCAGGGGCTTTATATATAGGCAGTCTTGTCCATTTTCATCCTCATAACCAAGAAAGGTGCTGCTATTAACATCTTGCAACAAAATGAAAACTCAAGTTACTTATCATCGACCTAGTTAGAAAGAGGTCAAGTTTAGGGGTAGGCTTAAACCTTTGCTCAGCTTCTTACTAGCTCTGTGACCTAAGGCTGATCTTCCTTTCCTCATGCCTAATATGGGAAAATGGAACAGGCATTGTACTAGAATTAGTTTAATGAGTGCAGAAGCCCCTTTACACACTGTGGGGCATGTAAAGGCAATCTCTTTCTCTGAGCTTTATCCTTTCTAAAGCTCATGGGCTTTGTGTGTGCATGCACACAGTGCTTGTGAGTTCGAAACCATGAGAGAAATGTTCTCCTTCACAACTGGCTGAAAACATAAGACCTGGGCAGGTTCTCCTGTGGCCAGTTTTCATTCTCTGCCTCCACTCTTGAGCACACATCCCTCTCCTTACTCTTCTCTATTTCTTACCCTACCTCTCCTGGTCTCTGTTCTTCTGCTTCCCCTCCTTTCTCCCTTACCAAAGATTTCTTCCTTCCAGACTGCCAGCCTAATCCTAATCCCCTTGATTGGGGACTCTGCCTCCAAAACATCTTGATGACCTCCACAGAAGCACTTCCTGCATCACCATAACCAGGAGAGGAAATGGCGGTGGACCTTGTGGACAAATATACTTGGAGATTAAAGAGCATCCTGCTAAAGAATGAATGGGTCAGCCATGAAACTGAAGAAGAATTTTTAAAAATTCATGGAAACTAGGGCCACCTGGGTGGCTCAGTGGGTTAAAGCCTCTGCCTTCAGCTCAGATCATGATACCAGGGTCCTGGGACGGGCTCTCTGCTCAGCAGGGAGTCTGCTTCCCTTCCTCTCTCTCTGCCTGCCTCTCTGCCTACTTGTGATCTTTCTCTCTGTCAAATAAATAAATAAAATTGTTAAAAAAAAATTCATGGAAACTAATGACAATGAAAACACATCTGCTCAAAACCTTTGGGACCCAGCAAATGCAGTCCTAAGAGGAAAGTACATTGCAATACAAGGCTTTCTCAAAAAATTAGAAAAATCTCAAATACACAAGCTAACCCTACATGTAAATGTCCTGGAGAAAGAATAGCAAGTAAACCCTAAACCAAGCAGAAGAAGAGAAGTAATAAAGTTTAGAGCAGAAATCAATGAAATAGAAACCAGAAGAACAGTAGAACAGTTCAACAAAACTAAAAGCTAGTTCTTTGAAAGAATTAATAAGATTGATAAACCTCTAGCAAGACTTACCCAAAAGAAAAGAGAAAGGACCCAGATTAATAAAATCATGAATGAAAGGGGAGAGATCACGACCAACACCAAGGAGATTCAGACAGTTTTAAGAACATACTATCAGGGGGTGCCTGGGTGGCTCAGTGGGTAAAGCCTCTGCCTTCGGCTCAGGTCATGATCTCAGGGCCCTGGGATGGAGGCTCTCTGCTCAGCGGGGAGCCTGCTTCCCTTCCTCTCTCTCTGCTTGCCTCTCTGCGTGCTTGTGATCTCTGTCTGTCAAAATGAATAAATTAAAAAAAAAAAGAAGAACAACATACTACCAGCAACTATATGTCAACAAATTAGTCAGTCTGGAAGAAATGGATGCATTCCTGGAAACTTATAAACTATCAAAACTGAAAAAGGAAGAAATAGGAAATTTAAACAGACCCACAACCAGCAAGGAAATGGAAGCAATAATCAAAAACCTCCCAAAAAACAAGAGTCCAGGGCCAGATGGCTTCCCAGGAGAATTCCACCAAACATTTAAAGAAGAAATAATACCTATTCTACGGAAGCTGTTTCAAAAAATAGAAATGGAAGGAAAATTTCCAAACTCTTTCTATGAGGCCAGCATTACTTTGATCCCAAAACCAGACAAAGACCCCACTAAAAAGGAGAATTACAGACCAATATCACTGATGAACATGGATCCCAAAATATTCACCAATATACTAGCCAACAGGATCCAACAATACATTAAAGGGATTATTCACCACAACCACGTGAGATTTATTCCTGGGATACAAGGGTGGTCCAACATTTGCAAATCAATCAACGTGATAGATCACATTAATAAAATAAAAGACAAGAACCATATGATCCTATCAATTGATGCAGAAAAAGCATCTGACAAAGTACAACACCATTTCTTCATTAAAACTCCTCAAAATGTAGGGATAGAGGGAACATACCTCAATATCATAAAAGCCATCTACAAAAAGCCCACAGTGAATATCATTCTCAATGGGGAAATACTGAGAGCTTTTCCCTTAAGGTCAGGAACACGACAGGGATGCCCACTCTCACCACTGTTGTTCAACATAGTACTAGAAGTCTTAGCCTCAGCAATCAGACAATGAAAAGAAATAAAAGGGATTAAAATTGGCAAAGAAGAAGTCAAACTCCGACTCTTCACAAATGACACGATACTAAACACTTATGAAACAAATTGAGGAAGATATAAGGAGATGGAAAAACATTTCATGCTCATGGATTGGAAGAATAAACATTGTTAAAATGTCTATGCTGCCCAGAGCTATCTACATATTCAATGTAATCCCTATCAAAATACCATCAACATTTTTCACAGAGCTGGAACAAACAATCCTAAAATGTGTATGGGACCAGAAAAGACCCTGAATAGCCAGGGGAATGTTGAAAAAGAAAACCAAAGCTGAAGGCATCACAATGCCTGACTTCAAGTTATATTACAAAGCTCTGATCATCAAAACAGCATGGTACTGGCACAAAAAGAGACATATGGATCAATGGAACAGAATAGAGAACCCAGAAATGGACTCTCCACTCTATTGTCAACCAATCTTCATCAAAGCAGGAAATAATATCCAAAGGAAAAAAGACAGTCTCTTCAATAAATGGTGCTGGGAAAATTGGACAGCCACATGCACAAGAATGAGACTGGACCATTCTCTTACACCATATGCAAAGTTAAACTCAAAATGTGAGATAGGAAAGCATAAAAATCCTGGACACAGGTTACTGCCAGAATACAGGCAGCAACCTCTTCAACCTCGGCCATAGCAACATCCTGCAAGACATGTCTCTAAAGGCAAGGGAAACAAAAGTAAAAATGAACTATTGGAACTTCATCAAGATAAAAAGCTTCTACACAGCAAAGGAAACTGTCAGCAAAACTAAAAGCCAACCTATGGAATCAGAGAAGATATTTGCAAATGATGTAACAGATAAAGGGCTGGTACCCAAGATCTATAAAGAACTCACCAGACTCAACACCCAAGAAAACAAGTAATCCAGTCAAGAAATGGGCAGAAGACCTGAATAGACATTTCTCCAAAGAAGACATACAAATGGCTCACAGACACATGAAAAAATGCTCTGCATCACTTGGCATCAGGGAAATACAAATCAATACTACAGTGAGATACCACCTTACACCAGTCAGAATGGCTAAAATTAACAAGACAGGAAACAACAAATGCTGGCAAGGATGTGGAGAAAGGGGAACCCTCTTACACTGTTGGTGGGAATGCAAGCTGGTACAGCCTCTCTGAAAAACAGTATGGAGGTTCCTCAAGAAGTTAAAAAATAGAGCTACCCTATGACCCAGCAATTACATGATTGTGTCTTTATCCCAAAGATACAGAGGTAGTGAAATGAAGGGGCACCTGCACCCTAATGTTCATAGCAGCAACACCCACCATAGCCAAACTGTGGAAGAAGCTGAGAAGGACTTGTTGAGCTGAGAACGACTGTTGAAGGACTTCAACAGATAAATGAGTAAGGAAGATGTGGTTCATATATTCAGTGGAATATTACTCAGCCATCAGAAAAGATGAATACCTACCATTTAAATCAACATGGATGGAACATGGAGGAGATTACGCTGAGTGAAATAAGTCAATCAGAGAAAGAGAGTTATCATAAAGTTTCACTGATATGCGGAATATAAGAAAAAGTGCAGAGGATCATAGGGAAGGGAGGGAAAACTGAATGGGAAGAAATCAGAGAGGGAGACAAACCATGGGAGACTCTGGACTCTGGGAAATAAACTGAGGGTTGCTGGAGTGGAGGTGGATGGGGGTGGTGGTAACTGGGTGATGGGCATTAAGGAGGGCATATGATGTGATGAGCACTGAGTGTTATATGCAACTGATGAATCATTGAATGCTATATCAGAAATTAATGATGTACTATATGTTGGGTAATAGAATTTAAATTTTAAAAATAGTAAATCAAAAATAAAATTAACTAATTAATTAAATGGCCCCTACTGATCTGAGATGAAGGTATATCTACATGATCTCTCCCAGTCCACTCAAAGACCATGAAGACAGGTACAGTCCTGACACCCGGAGGGCAGCCAATAATCCCACATGTGACTTCTTTTGGTTCCACTCAATTACCACAATCACCTCGTTTCTCTGAGTATTGACATGCAATTTTCCATGCCTGTTTTCCTTTCTTGGTCTTTGTCTACTTATTGGCTGGAAAAATCAATGTATGTACTCTATTCTTACACCTCATGAATCTGAGAAAATTGAGGAAACTCACACTTCTGTGGCATAATTCCCTTAAATGTGAAAGGTCTAGTTCCAAAGCACATTGTTTACCATAGCCTTGTTCTCCATTTCATCTCAAATGTAATGGAATAATGGTGGGCAGCAGGTGCACCTGAGTGGCTCAGTTAGTCAAGCATCAACTCTTGGTTTCAGCTCAGGTCATGATCTCAGGGTCATGGGCTCAACCCCCATGTCAAGCTCAGCAATCAGAATCTGCTTGAGATTTTCCCCTGCCCGCTACACCCCCTCCACGGTGCACAGGTTGTCTCTCTAAATCTGGGGTGCCTGGGTGGCTCAGTGGGTTAAGCCTCTGACTCAGCTCAGGTCATGATCTCAGGGTCCTGGGATCAAGTCCCACATCGGGCTGTCTGTTCCTCAGGGAGCCTGCTTCCTCTCCCTCTGCCTGCCTGCCTACTTGTGATCTCTCTATCTCTCTCTCTCTGTCAAATAAATACATAAAATCTTTTTTAAAAAATAAAAATAAATAAAATAAAATAAGTAAATCTTTTAAGTAATAGTAATATTGATGATGGGGAGCAGATGTGGAGTGCCTTCTGTGTGTTAGGCCCTGTGCTGAGAGGTTTCCACACCATTCCTGAGAAGTTGATGATATTATCCTTATTCTATAGACAAGGAGACTTAGATTAGGCAGCCTTGTCAAAAACAATGATCAATGGAAAGGGAATGAAATATCTTCTAAGGAGCAGATACATGAGATATTATTGTAGAAGGAATTATGAGCCCCAGACCAGATAATCCTGAGTTTAAGTCCCAGGCACTTGCCAACTGAATACAGAAGGAAAGCTGCTTCACTTCAAATAGACTCAGTTTTTTTTTTTCATCTCTAAAATGGGAATAATAAATCCTATTGTACAGAGGTTATTGTAGGCATCATTGTAGGAGTAAACTAATACAGAGACTAGAGTCTGAACTGCAATAAAAACCTCTGCAGGTGTTTATTACCTTCCCTCCCTTATCATTGCTGGGTTATCATATAACCCAGCCAGCGGGCCTTCCCGAGTAATGCTCCCAGCCACGGGCTAACCAATTCCAAAAATATGTATTTATAACCCAGACACCCTTTAGGGCCATTACAGTCTCGAGGAGATCTATCTCAGTTCATAGACCACTGGCCCAAGTAATCATTAAAAGCTAGTAAGTGTGTGTTTTGTCAGTTCTGTTGTCACACATGAGCACTAAGTCTTTGCACTCCAAATCTTCTTGCAACGTTTTTTCTAACTCATTAGGTATTTCCACAGTGGATTTTTTCACTCACTTCTGTTGTATTTTTTGTTTAAGAGTGAGAGGGAAGATGGGATCGGGAGAGAGACAAACCATAAAAGACTCTTAATCTCACAAAACAAACAGGGTTGCTTAGGGGAGGGAGGTATGGAGAGGGTGGTTGGGTTATGGACAGTGGGGAGGGTATGTGCTATGGTGAGTGGTGTGAAGTGTGTAAGCCTGAAGATTCACAGACCTGTACCCCTGGGGCTAATAATACATTATATGTTAATTAAAAAAAAAAAAAAAAAAAGAGTGAGAAGGAGCCAGCCCCTATAACCCATCTCCCCTGTAGTGATTCTGCTCGTCTACAAGAGTCTACCACACTGTGCATGTCCTGCACTGAGGGGACACTTGGACTGAATCAGTATGTCCCAGCAAACTCACACCCTTGAAAATAAGGGCTTAAAATAGGAACACTGACACCACCTTAACTCAAACAGCACAAATTCAGGGCTGTAATTTTCTATGCTACTTAATCTCTTATGATACAAAAACCTCTGTTGCTCAAGGGAATTCTTCATCCAGTCCGGAGGAAAAAAATAAGTTAACAAACCAAATTAGCATGTAGTAGGGTTTTGCAGCTCTTATCATCCACATTAACCACAGGGCTCTCCGAGGCCAACGTCTTTAGTTGTGCTGTTTTTTGCTTGCGGTCTCCAGACCACTAACCTTATTTCTCCATGGGGGAAATGAAAGCTGTGCTCTTTGCAAATCTCCCTCAGATTTTCATTTGGGTTTTTGTTGTTGTTGTTGGTTTCTTGGTTTGTTTTTGGCGGAGCTAAGTCTTCAGTCTCCAAAGTCAAAAGAGCTAAGCCCTTTCCAAAAGGATTTTACTTCTTACTGACACAACAAGGGGCTACTCTTTTTAGCGGACCCTTGCACGGACATCAAAACACTTCGCCATTTGAAATGCAACTTCCTTCTCTTTGCACATTTGTGGGCCTCAGAAGAGACACATGGAGCAGCAGCGCCACCTGCTGGTTTTCTCTACATAATTTTTGCAGCACTGTAATTCTTGGGTTTGGGCTTTTGCATCAGAGAATGAGGTTAGCTCACTTTGGGATTCTATCATTCCCATGCAAGTCAAATGCTGGAATATCTTCAATGACCTTTTTCTAGCCCCTGCTGAATGAGATGATTTATCTTTAGGCCCCGCTTTCAAGATGGAGGGGGAAATGGTAAAGTCAAAATTGGAAATAAATAAAATGTTTGTCTCCTCCCAATGGCATCTTCCCCATACCCCTGTGGACACTCCTGTTCAACCCATTGTGTGTCATGTTGGCTGATCAAGGACCTAGCTGCATAGTTGACACCATGGCGTATGGTCAGCTTCTACCTTTGTATCAGAGTGGAAAAAACAATGGTCCAATAAGTGACTTTTTACCTGAGGCAGAAAAGCCCGCTTTCCCTTAAGCTGAGGAAGAGCTGCCTAAATATATCATGGCAAAAATGCCCCAAAACAGGAACTGCAGCTGGCACTATGGATGGCTTAGTCATCAGCTGGACCAGTTGGCTGGTGCTACCAAGGACAGCAAAGTCATGAATCTAACCCTAAGGGCAAGTTTAGAAAAACTCTGTTCCATAGGAAGAGGAAATGGGCATCTCAGAATGCAAGGTGCCTGCATGTACATAAGCTGTCCAATTTTATTTTGCCAACTTATCAATACCATCACCTTCATCAGTGACAGAAAAATAAACACTGAATATCAGCTATAGGAAAGAAAGTTATGCTGTGCCTTTCCCTAAGGAAAAAAATTCTGTGCATCCCAAAACCCACAACGAGGCCATTTTGCCCTATCCACCTCTCCAGTAGACCACATTATATTATTTTCATATCCAGAAAAATAAAGATAAAGATGTTTCATATTCTCAAGGTTTTAAAGGGACTTACTATTCCTAGGAGACAGTAAGGCAACTACTTTCTCACAGACGATATATATAAACCACTTAGAAATCAGAATTTTCCCACCACAGCATTGAAACAGTTCTTTCAAGATCACCAAGGACCTCTACTTGTCAAGTCAATGGTCAGTTTCCTGTCTTCGTGAACAGAAAGTGGAGAAATGGTCTCCGGAGGCCACAAATGGGCTATATCAGAAGAAGGTCACTCACCTCCCCTGCTTACTGGGGCAGCACCTCTATGGACAGCAAGCAGGCTCTATGGGTATCTCATTGTACTCTTTCTGTTACATTTTAGAGTTTTTTAAATTGCTTTTTATATTGCAAAGTAATATATACATAAATGTTAAAATAGCATGCAGTAGAGGAGGAGGACAAACAAAAATCACCCATAATCCCACTACTCGGAGATGGCCATTGTTAACATTTTGATGTATTTCCTTTGTGTGCCTGTGTGTGTATGACAGAGAAAGAGACTATTTTCCGGTTTTCTATTGGGTTTTTCCTCATATGTGTATATGTATCCCGTATTTACATATTTACATATTCATATAGTATATATCAAACATATCAGCATGGAAAAATGTTTTAATCTTAAACAGCTAGCACTGCAACGCATCTTAAGGAAAAAGGATTTAAAAAAAAAAACAAACTTTGGGGTGCCTAAGTGGTTCAGCTGGTTAAGTATCTGACTCTTGGTTTCAGCTCAGGTCATGATCTCAGGGTCCTAGGATCAAACCTTGTGTCCTGTGTGGCTTCACGCTCAGAAGGAAGTCTGATGGAGAACCTCTCTCCCCGTCCCTCCACCTCACCTCCAGTCGTCATGCATGTGCTCCCTCTCTCTCTCAAGCAAATAAATAAGTCTTAAAAAAAAAAAAAAAAAAGAACCTTTGTTAATTGTGCAGGTGGGAGGTGGCGCCCACCTCTCCCTACTCAAACTAAGAACTAAGGGTTAGCTGGCACCAAGGCTTAGAGCAAGAAGAAAAAAGCTTAATGATGGAATTCTGGAGCTTCTAAAGCAATTCAGGAGGTAGACAATGGCAGGAAAAGACAGAGAGAAGAGAGGGACTCAGTGTGAGGACCATACAACAAGACCAACCAAAACAAGACCAACAAGACCAAACAAGACCAATCCAAGTCTAGGAAACTCAGGAGCACTTGCATGCATTTGGGAATGAAACTGGATTAAGGAGATGAGGTTCTCATATAGGAGAGCACAAGACAACATGCAAAGAAGCCAGAACCCAGAGTACTGAGGTCAGGAAGACAGATAACTGCTTGAGGCAGAGCAGAAATTCTGAAGAGGGCTTAGGACTTCTACAGCCCATAGCATGGGTGAGTGTGTGTGTGCATGCTTGCACGCATGCACACACACACACACACAACAAAGATGCTGCATTTGGGGATTTTCCTAAATATCCATGATGCTGAAGTGGTGAGTGAGTGCGTGCGTGTGTGTGTGTGTGTGTGTGTGTGTGTGTGTTCATTTTTATTTTTAATAAAGTGCTACATTTATAATATTATTTCTATACAAATTACTGGAAAAAGCAAAAAAAAAAATCAGAGTAAAGGACACAGAAAAAAATAGAAAGCGGAGCAACAGTTAAACTAAACATTTATCAGATTGAGCTATCTGTAACCCTGTAGAGGAAAAAAAACAACACAATGCCATCTTCCTCTCCTGGCCCCCACGTGCCCACACTAGGTAGGTCTGCGGAGTAATATCTATTTCTATTCATTTCCAAACTTACAAAGCTCAGGGCCCTTTTTTAATTTTACTTAAAGCAAGACTTTTCCAAATAAGGTAGCTTTTCATAAAACTATTCCCCCTCCTACATCTATGTTCCCAGTGTCAGCAAGCCATAGAGGCTGCTATTTTCCAGGGCTGTCATTGTATTCTATAACAAAGCACCCTTCCCTTTAGCTGAGCTGAACACTAGAAATGCTTTCAAACTAAAGTTTTCAGAGAATCTAGGCATTTTTTACCTTCAGCTGTGGGGTCTGACTTAAGCAGTTTTCATTCCTCCTCTTGATTGAAGCTCATTTTAAGTTTAAAGAACAGTAACTGTAATCCCAATTCTCCTTCAAGGATTCTAGAAATGATAAAAACAGTATCACTTGATTCTTGGGGTAATAATCCATGATGTTTCAGGACATAAGTGGATACAGAGGCTTCTGAGAGCCAAGATAAACCAGTGATCACACAAGAAAAAAGTCACCTGGGTCAGCAGTAGAAATCCTGGGGTTTTCCATCAAAAGATTGCTGGGAAGATTGTATCCAGGATGCTTTAGAAAGTGATACTATGGGCGGCGGGTAATCAGGTCTGGAGGTGACAGTCTCTGAACCCATTGGCAATGATGTAGGGAAAACTCTCATAGAGGCATCATAATCTCTCCCTTGCTTTCTCCTAAACCTGACCCTGTGGTAGTTCCTACAGCTTGAAATGCTTTATCAAATCTCTAAGAGATGCTCATGGTGGGTTTTTTGTATGTATATTTAACTCCATAACAAAAACTTACAACTTAATGATGTACTAGACACTGTGTTACACATTAGAGATTTAAATAAAAGAAGCATGAATAATGTATCCTCAAGTAACTCACAGCTCAGCATCACCTCTCATGGGGAGTCTTCCTCAATCTATAGCCTGTGGTAGCAGAATTCTAAGCTGGCTGCCAACATCCCGGCTCCTCTCCCTAAACCTGAACAATCCCCTTCCCTTGAATGTGGGTAGAACACAGGTATGGGTCATGTTTATGACCCCGTATCACTCCTTTGATTAGGTTATATCATCTAGCAAAGGTGAGAACTTCGCAGACGTAACTAAGGTCCCAAATGAGAGGACTATGAATTAATTAAAAGGGATATGATCTTGGGTAGGCCTGACTTAATCAGATGCAAATCCTTAAAAGAGCAACTGAACCCTTTCTGAAGGAAGAGATACTCCTGCGGGTCTTGAAGAAGTAGGCTTCCATGCTGTCAGAGGGTCACAGGCAATGAAATGTGTCTCCAGGAGCTAAGAGCAGCTCCTGGCTGACAACCAGCAAGAAAACAGACCTGAGTTCCACAAATACAAAGAAACTAAATCCTGCCAATAAGCACGTGAACTTGAAAGTCGACTCTGAGCTCCAGAAAGGAACAAAGCCCATCCAACATCTTAACTGCAGCCTTGGGAGACCCTGAGCAAAGGAACTAGCTAAACCATGTCGAGATTCCTGGCCCACAAAAACTGAGATAATAAATGTGTGTTGTTTTAAACCACTAAGTTTCTGGTAACTTGTGACACAGAAATAGAAAACTAGCACAATGCCCAATTCTAATCTAAAAGTATGCTATGAACAAGAAAAAAATGAAGGAAGCTATGTCCACAGTGCAAAAGGCAGTACACAGAAAGGAAAATATGCACGTTATTATCAGGAGATCTTGATTCTTTTTTTTTTCTTTTCTAACTTGACCACAGGGGTCTAGTGTTTAGATGGGCTAGACATTGGCGCCTTTCGCCACGATGAACTCAAAGGCCAGCATCTCCCAGTGATCTGGGCCCATTTCCAGTTTCAGGAGCAGCCTCTCCAAAGAGCAAAACCTCTTAATCTCTTTTTAACAGAAGGAAGAGCTAAATGCACACAGTGCCAAAACCAAGATGCCACTTCTGGCCCGGATGTTTGAGCAACACCAAATGAATGTTACCGAAAGTTCTGTCTACCAAATGACCCCACCTGGGAGATGAAGGTCCATTCTTGAGCAGTCATAGCCTGAGGCTGAACTTGTTCAAAATGATCTGAGATACAGCTGTCACAGAGGAACGATGCATCACCACACACTCTGAATGATGGTTGTCTCCTGCCTCCACGAACCTACGCCAAGGCCGTCACTTCCTGGTGTTAAGGTCCCTAATAGGTAACACCTCCCTTCCCTAATTTGAGCATTAAGTAAATTTAAAGATAAAGCCATAAAATGGCAAATTAAGGCTCAAAATATTACCTTTATTAGCAATAAAAATTAAACTGAAGGATGTAACAGTGAGAAAGCCACATATGCTGGAAAATGAAACACAGGATTAAGCAGATTGGCACACTACTCCCAAAAGAACTGAAGATTTTTCCCTGGAGAAAAAGTGGAAAATTAATACTCTCTGCAGCTAGGTTTTGCAAGGTCGGGGGGCAGAAGGAGGGGGAGCGGGGCTGCCTGCATCCCGTTTGTTCTTCCCAGTTTTACCAATTAGATAAATAACTCCCCTCCCACATCTCTGTGAAGAAAGGAGACGAAGGGTGGGCAGGAGTTAGACTAATTGATTTCTGTCCACTTGAAGAGAGCACCAAGCATGGCTGCTAAGTACAGCCCCAGGTGAGAAGTGCCCTTGCTCCACCGAGGAAAGAACACTAATCAGGATTTTCAGTGTGCACCAGAAAGGAAGAAAAAAGCCAGTCTGAAGTGGGTGGTAGAAACCGTAAGTGCGCTAGGATGAAAAGGGAGCACAGGGGAAGAGACAATAAGGACTCCCCGCAGGCTTCTCAGAAACAGGGAGAGACCGCAGATGGAATGTGAGGGATGACAATAATTTGGAGAGCAGAAAAAGGAAGGGATGATACTCTCGATCAGGGGAAAAGCCAACCAGCATGGAGCAGTGTAATATGAAGGACAGTCCAGACTCAGCCAGGTGAGAGAGGGGACGGAAGACCTCTGCCACCTGAGCAGCAAAGGGCTTACCACTGGAAGTCTTAGAGGTCCATCAGCCAGAATAAAAGGCTTCACTGTGTGAATGCCCTGATGGGGATGGTTTCAGTGATTTGGTATGGATGGTTTGTACTTGAAAATGAAACGGCTAAATTTGGAAACCAAAATTCCAACCATTTATAACATTTGCTTAAATACATAACTGTACTTTGTATCAGATGTAGAGTTTCCATATCGATTCAAATCAAAATCGTGACTCTATCTGTAAAAAACAAAAAAATTGTTAAGAAAAACATTTGTTGGGGTACCTGGGTGACACAGTCAGTTAAGTGTCTGACTCTTGGTTTTGGTTCAGGTCGTGATCTCAAGGTCGTGAGATCAAGCCCTCCTTCAGAGTCTATACTCAGCGTGGAGTCTGCTTAAGACTCCCTCCCTCTCACTCTGCCCCTCCCCCTCTAAAATAAATAAATAAATATTTTTTAAAAAATTTGTTACAAGACATTTCTATTTTCTAAGGAAATTACATTTTCTGGCCAGGAAAAGCTTTTAGACCTGCTTTGGTGAGCAATACAAATCCACTGTAGGTACCTGGCAGGTGCTCCTTGAGGAAGGGACGTGATCAGATAAGGGACGTGCTTCCAATAAGGGGAGGCAGGAGCAGAGAACAGAAAGAACTATCTGCTGAGACCATCGAAGATGCTCTCTGGGCACAGGGCTCTCAAAAATCCATGAGATCCTTGAGGGGTAGTCAAAATTTCCCAGGCATAGCTTACAGGGCCAACATTTCAGAGAAAATCCTGCAGCATTTTTAAAATTCCACCTTCTTGTCAGTCCTATGGAACCTTTTTCAAACTGGAGTATCTCTATCCCTCCTTCTACCTGAAGCAATACCGTGAGAAAAATTTGTCCTCAGAAGTCTCAACTGCTCCTGCCATCCTGCAGTGTATGTATTCTCTCCTCCAATACATGAAGGGATGCAGAATATTCCATTTCCCCATTTTTCTCCTTCACAACCTACCTCAGACAGGTTCACCTTCACTCAAACCTAGATGATGTTCAAGAGTCATTTGCTTGGGACATTTTGAGGTCTTGATGTACAATATACAATGAAGGCTTTTTCCCCATAAAAGAATTTGAGCCCCTAGAAAATGGAAGAGGAAGATTTCCATAAACAGCTTTCCAGAATCTCAGGTATTACTCCAAGGACAATAAGATCCTGACCCCATTCTCTAGCCTTCATCACTCCTGATGCACACGCTTTATGTGCACCTGTTCCTTCCTCCAGGCCAATCCAGCTGTGTCACCCAGAGGCAGTGCTTCTCTCTCCTGCCTTGGAATAGAAATGCCTGCCTCCAATATGGAAACTGCACCCCACCAGAGATGCAAGACATTCCTGGCCCCACCGCTTTGATCTTCTCCTTACAGTCTGCATAAATGCCTGAGAACTCTCAGCGCTGGAGGGCCATACTGAGCAGTGCAGTTTCAGACTTGTCTGTTGGAAGCGAGGTCACAGTATGTGGGGAGAGGATGAGGAGAATGTGCTCCACACACCTACTCCAGGTTACCGCAGTGAACCCAAAGGGCCAGCTTCATTCATTTATTCAATCAACAATTCTACCTAAGCACTTAGCTAGATGGGGCATAAAATACGACATCCACTTCAAGACTTTGCATACTAGACTGTTAATATTAGGAGGACCTTGGAGACCATCTGCTCAAATTCTGCCTATAGAGAAATCATCTTTCCAATATGCATGACAAGTGTTGGAATAGAAGCAGACCATTTCCCCCACTGACAACTCCAGTCCTCAGAAATTATTCTTCTGCAGGAAACCAAAATCTGCCCATATGCCAGTCTATTTCTAATGTCTAGAGACAAACCTTATTCTCCGTGGAAAATCCTTCAAATGTTTGCACGATCCTCGTTGACAATTCCCAAAGGCAGTATTCACCTGCTGGTTGATTCACTCATTCCTTACCAAGAACAATTTCTGAGCTCTTTTCTATCCCAGCTGCTGTACTGGGGACTGCTCTGGTGTTTCAGAGCAAAGAAGACACACGATGACCAGATCTGTAGACGATGTTCCAAAAGTGGGGTATGCAATCATCCCAGTGCCCAGAGGGGCTTCTCCTGGCCCTGAGCTACTATTGTGCTTTTCTCCTTGTGGCCAAAAGAGTCAGGGACATAAATTGCTAAGAGAGGCCAAGCTGTATACTGGATCAGATAACACAGACTCTGGACTCAGACTGACCGGAGTTCCAAGAAGAACTCTGTCAGTTACTAGCTGTGTGACCTTGAAAAACTTAGAGAACCTCTCTAGTCCCAATACATCAAGTGTGAAATTAAGATGATAATGCCTTCCTTATCAGGTTATTGTGAAAATTATATGAGATGCTATATGGAAAAAGCATTGCACAAGTTCAAAGCAATTATTGGGAGATATTATTGTTGTCAGTGCTATGCAAGTGTCCAAAGTCCAGAAGAGACTGGAAAACAAAGGCCTTTATTGCTCTTTAGGGTTAGCTGTTGGTCCCTTCCTTCCAGCAGAGTCCTACCGACCTACATTTAAAGCTGTTCTTTCTGTTCCTCTGCTGATGAGAAGGGGAAATAAATATCATTTTTCTGATGTGTTAGATTTATAGCCTTGAGAGAGCTCAGTACCTGCCAGGAACGGGTCTGCTTCCTTTGCAAGTTAGAGACTCCCTCTGTCTACTGCCAGGATCCCAGCTGTACTCACCAGGAGGACTGGGGGGTGAGATGTGATGTAGATAGTAGGAGGACCAACCCGCAACATTCCACCCCCAACTGTTCCATATCCATATATCCTTGATCCCTATGTGTTCTAGTCAAAGATGATGTTACATCATAGCCTGTATCAGTGGTATCAGTGGAATTCCCACTCATCTTGAGCCACTTAACTCTAGCCCACAGGCTTCTGCTAAATACTCATATATCAGAGGTGATAGTAGGAGATATTATTTCCTGAAACTGGCGGCAGTCACTGAAACAGTGAGAAACATTACAGCCAGGTTGTCATGAAGGGACCTATTCCCTGAGACTTTGTGCTTCTACCCTGAATTTGGGGCAAGGTGCAAAAAGGCCAAGAAACACAAGCAGGTATAGGGGCAGGGGTCTTGTGTCTGTCTGTCTGTCTATCTCTTTCTATCTACCTACCTATCACCCTAGTAGAAAACTGTTATTCTGCATGTCAATCCTTGAGAAAGAGGTGGGTGCTAGAAGAGAGGTCATAAGTTGTCTTCAGAAGGACTGACCACTTTTTCCCTCGGATTTTGCACTTGTTTTCCTGCCAAGACTCCCTAGCAGCATCGTCTGCCTCTAGCTTTCATATGCCTCTGTCCCAGGCACACCAATCCGCTGCTCATCCCACTCACTGGGCTGATGCCACAGTGGTCCAGACTGGCTTCCCAGCAAAGTCTAAGCATTTTCTTGAGGCACACGAGACCCTTTGTGCTAAGCACCGGAAGCTGTTCTCCTTTCATGAATACATTCTGCTTTCTCTCTCCTGCTGTCCAAACGAGCTTCCCAGAACTTGCCACTGCACTGTGCCAACAGCCATCTCAGTACTGTCCTAACTAAGCAAAGGCTGGCCTCTGGCTTCCTTTCACTCCTCCAGGCTTTCGGAGGCTCTCATCAAGTCTGCAGTTCACCTTTTCATGGTGTGGTCCCATGGCCTAATGCAGGGTATGGAAATCCAGCCATCCATGGCCCATGTTTCCTGGCTCCACATTTCCCACAGAAGGCCTCCTCCTCTCCCCAGCATTCACTCTGGCCTCCTGCCTACAGTTGATCCTGGTCCCATCTGTGATCATATCTACCAGAAGAACAAATGGGGCAAGGCTAAGAATAAAAAAGAAGAAAGAAAAAAGAGATAGGAGTGGGGAGGAAAAGAGAAGAGAGGAGTCTTCCTTAAAGGATTCAAAGGAGGCCAAGCCCTCTTTTTGAAGACCAGTGTCCATCACCTCAGCCTAAAGGAACCCCAGGCCCTAGGAGCTCAGATGAATGGGGAGAATCTTCCAGATTATAAGTCAGACCATCTGAGCCACAGTCTTGCTGCACCACTGATAGGGATGCTTGCTTATTATTTTCAATTCCACCTTTCCTAAATCTGAACCATCAGTATTTCAGTGTTCATGCTCCAGTAGGGCCCTGAAGATTCCATGGCACCCCCATCGCCATTCACCACCCCAAATTCCCCTCTCACCCTTTTCTCACCAGGTCACTTGATTGCCTCCCACACCCGTGCTGTGCTTCATCCAGGGAATACAGATCTCAGCTCTCATTCTGCCTCAAATTCTGGTCGCATCATATCCCGGGACATTAGACCTCTTGCCCATCATCCCAAAACCACATTTTTAATCAGCAAACACTAAAGATACCAGTCCTCCTGGTGGCTGTCAGGCTAGTACTGAAGACTGACAGAGGCAAGCAGCCACTGGGCAAGGAGTTGAGGATTCACTTTCCTGGAATCCAACACAGCACAATGCATTTTTGTTTTGTTTTTGTTTTCTTTTACTGAACTTCAGTTTCTTTCAAAAAGTGAAGATGTTAAACTGTTAACCTAGATGATCTAATTTCTCCCTCCTCTTTGTTCCCCTAATGGGCACACAGAGGGGACCATATAAAGGGGGAGCGGTTCATTAAATGATGGTACAGTCATATATAAATGATGGTACAATGATGGTGCAGGCTGCGTACAGGTAAAGACTCCTGATACTGCGAACCCTGAGGAGCAGTTCGCAGATGTCAGTCCCAGGCTTCTCATAGGTTCTGTGTTGCCTCAAGTATATTTTGTGTCCTCAGGAAATACAATAATTACAACAGCCACTACCACCAAGCCCACCCCCCTGCCATTCTTTACTTCACCCCACACTGAGGGGTCTGGGATCTTACCAAATCCTTCTTCCTAAACATGGGTCAAATCTTGTCCACCCCTACTTATATGTCCTTGAATGAAGGTGACCATTGCTCCAAGAAAACTTCTCTCACCTCCTCTCACCTCCTTTCCTTCTAGTTGCTTCTACTGTGGACATTTCCTGGTTGGACTAGGAACCAGCCTTTCCTGGTCGGACTAGGAACCAGCCTTTCCTACACAGGTTTTTTAAGACCTAGTCTTATCCCTGAGCTCATACAATCTTTCAGCTCAGAGATATACCTGACCATGACTCCCCACTAATTGGGATATCTAGATTTGTAAAACCTCTAGAAGAATCTCCACTTATATCAACCAGAGTTAGCCATCAGTCTTAAGACATTCTCAAGGACATTCAAGTTCAAACACTCCAACCTTATTCATTATATTGTCCTCAGATAAATCTGACATCTAGCAGACTGTGTGGTATTCTCACTGACATCTCCAAGAACAAGAACAAATTTTCCCTCTGGAAAATTGCTCCTTGCCCCACACACAGTGTCCTTTTGCTGCAACTGCATCCAAGGGGTTTTGTTTCTAACTCTCTGGAATTCTCCCAATAACTGGTTCTAGCCTCTTAAAAAAACAAACAAAAAAACAAAACAAGGAGTGGCTGAACAGACTACACAAAATCTCAATTAGGTTGCCCGGATCAAGGAACAAGAATCACTATAAGTTTTATTCACATACCCAGCCCCTACTTTCTCCTTAGCATAGTCAAAAAACAAAGACAAAAACAACAACCAACAAAAAATACAATAACAACTCTAGTTGCACACCCATTAAAGAACACTAAAAACAGAAAACAGAAAATCACCTACATTCCCTTTGCACTCACAAAGTTGCTACTTTTGTTTTTCTAATCCTTGCCTCTCTATGAGTAATAAAGGCTACACTTTTGGACATAGCTGTAATACCATTTAGTAGATTTCTTTTTGTGTTACAAATATTTTTTTCCACTATTGCTACGAAGTCCTCAATTACAATTTATAAGGGTTTCGGGACAGTCCATTGATTTGATGAGTTTATTTCATGCTTTCCTAGTACTGGACTTATAAGCAATTCTCAGATTTTCTCCAAAACAGACAATGCAACAGTGAATATCATAGTGCATAAAGCTTTGTCCCTTCATCGGATTATTTCTGTAAGAGACACTCCCAGGAGGGAAAACCCTGTGTCAAAGCATAAACCTTTTAATGGCTCTTAAAATATTTTGTACTATGCCTTTCCAATCAGGGGATATTCTTGTCTCCTGCCACTGCAATTTTTAAGAACACTGCTAGGAGAATGTCTGTGAACTCTTAAAACAGATGAAAAGAACTATTTCTTTCTCCAACATAGCAACAAAAGATTCAAACCTAAGCTCTATACCAAGGCGTTTGCAAATAATTTCCCTCAGCCTTTTTCCCATCCTTACTGATGCCAGGTGATGTCCTTTCAACATTATACCTCATTGGTCATTTCTACACTGCTCTCTATGACCCAACATCAGGAAGGCAGCGCCCAGTTCCTCTAGCCCCAGGCTGCATCTCTGAGACCGGCACTCTGAAGGCAGTCTTGTCTGGGTCTGGGTCTCTTTTGTCCTAACTTCTCATGCTGCCAATGCTTCCTTTCCACTAGCATTAGATTCCTCTCCTTCCTGGTCCAGACCAAGCTTCCCTGTCCAATTGCCCTGTCAACCCCAGCAACTCACCAGTCTCCTAGTGAACTGAAATGGAACTGCCCCCTTTCTAACTTCCCTAGCTTCAAGTCCCAATGCCTTCCCCATCATTACTTATTCATAGTCTTAATGGGGGATGGGGGGGGATGGGTTTAACCTTTTCCAAAGGAAATGGGAGGAGACTGAAAGTATTATTCAAACTCTCATTAAAAACAGAAATCAAGAAAGGTCTGAGAGGAACAATAATAGAAAAAATTAATATCCTCCCAAGTCCCCACCCAGGAATAAGAAATGACTTGCCTTCCTTTAGCAAAACTGCTAAGTTTGAATATGAGGTTTCTATTTAATAAATGTAGGTTCACGTTCGGCTGAAGCAACCATAAACTAGCAATGCTTGCCAGATGCCAGAAGCTGACTGGGACAGTTGGCTAAAAACATCAAGGTCACCTGAATTGAGATTCTCCACAAATATTCTACCATCATATCCCAGCTGATGGCCTCTCAAGAAATCAAAAGCTTGGTGATGTGGGTGTAGATGTTTGTCAGCTCCAAACACAAGTCAGTGCTTAGGCAGTGCTCAGGATGAGGCAAAAGTCAAAGTAGACTTCTAGAAGATTCCACGTAATGTACAACACATCACATAACCTTCAAACCTCTGGACTACAGCTACTCAGTCTGATTGAAAAAAGAAAAAAGAAAGAAAATCTGATAGTTATCTATTTTTTTCTTTTCAATTTATCCATATTAAAGATAACATATAAAAATGCATGTGCTAGGACTTGGGAGCAGAGTAAGAAGATGCAAATACAGGTTTAATTTAAAAAAAAAAAAAAAAGGCAATCTCCATTAGGCATTTACTACCATCCTTGAGCATTTAGCTCAGAAGCACTACTCACTGGACAAAGACACAAGGTCAAGGTCAAATCTCTGCCCTCTCTGAGCAGAAGGTTTAATCCTCTTTGTGTTAAACAGACATTGATCCTTTTAACTGAAAGTGTATGGAATTTCCACTTAAAGTCTAGAAACTTACAGCACTATTTGAGGAATTTTAGAAATTTAGAAGTCAGTTTGGATAGAAAAGGAACTGAGGAAGTAAAGGAAGAAATAAAAGAGGAAGGAATGGGTGGGGTTCGGAGAGTAGTATTTCTCCCTACCATGTATTAAGCATTTTCAGTTTTATTGTCTCACTAAAAGGAAGGTGTTAGTTTCACCATTAGCAAATAAGAAAACCAAAACATGGGACAAACAAGTTGTTAAAACCATGCAAGAAGAAGTGGTGGAGCCCCACTTGAACTTGAGATCGGTACCCCCTCAACCCATACAGTGGGATTCATGCACCAAAAGTCCACTGAAGTCAACTCCTGAGATAATTCTAGAATATAAACTCCACAGAAGAATGAAGGTATCCCAAGAAAAGGACCACACACACATGCTCAGTAAACACTGGTTAGCATTATTAACCTAATATATTGATTCAGCAAAAGAATAAATTCTGATTCCCAATGAATTGTACCTCATTATAATAAATAGTAACTACTGTTTATTTCTTTGTTTACTCTGCATCAGGCACTATGGTAAGTGCTTGAAATTATTTAATTTCCATAACATTTCTCTGAGGCAGAATTTATTATCCACATTTTTTAAATGGGGAAACTGAGGCTAGGAATAAGGACAAACTTGACTGTTAGAGAACTAACCTGTGACAGAAGCAGACTTCAAACCCAGACCTCTGCCACCAAGATTTGAGCTCTTAATCATCCCACTGTCCTGCCTCCCCCTCCCCATCCCATGCTACCATGGAGCTTTGTTTATAACCCATAAAGCAGAATAGATGTAGTTTAAAGGAGAGTGAGGGTATGGAGTCAATGTCTTCATGTACTGTGATTCCTGCATCGAAGATGCTCTGAGAGGGTCTCAGGGATGGAAGAGAGAATAGAGGCAGGCAGACTGCCTAGCACAGCTTGGGGTTCAGACATATTGTTATTGATTACAGTGCAAACCTGAGCTTCCCCGGGATGCTTCTCTGGTGTACTTCAAAGGCAATGTGAGCTTGGAAAGCTTGTGGTCCATGTAGTCAGAGATGAAGAGGGATTTGCCAAATCAGAATCCTGGAAGCAAGATGATTTCAAAAGCATGCTATTCTCCTGGAAGTTTAAGATCCAAGTAAAAGGTGAACCCTGAGTCTCCAAGAAATGAAGTCTGAGTCCCACTGGCCAGACAGTTTCAAAAGAGATGGATGGCCTGAAAAGTGTAAGAATCCCGAGTTCCCAGAAAAGCAGTCTGGTAGAGAGAAGGACTTCCATTCAGGGCAGAAGGCAGGGGGGATGGACCAGAGGAAAGGCGTTCTGCATTCTCAGTACGAGCAAGACCATCTCTACCATCCCCTAGTCCGGATGTCAAACATAAACACCTGTCTCCCCCAAGCAAAGCCCGAGCCAACAGAACAGGGAGAACATCACAAAAGGGCTGAAGGAGCGATGTGACAGCGGCATCACTATCATGTGGCAAGAACCAGAAACTAGAAGAGCAGTCTTAGAGAAAGGACAGAGAGCAATGTCACAGAAGTGCCTCTGACAGGTGGTGTCCTTGGGGAAGACAGAGAGGCCAAAGTACAAAGAAAATGCTATGGCTTAATGCCACTTGCCCTCCTGCCCCACAATCACATCATCACGCTGAGAAAAGACATAAATGCGTGAAGTTTAGTATAGTTGCTCCTCTACTTCAAAAGCAAGCTGAGGCATTTGACTAAAATATATAGATATGCGTGCTAAAAAAATGTATCCTGCCATGACATTTAAATTTATTAGCTGACAAACACTGTGTTGTACCATCTGCTACTCTGTACTCAACTTCCTGTAACTAAAGATACACAAGCCCTAGAGAATAAGCATTAGGTAAAATAGATTCATTTTATATAATTGAACATAATTGTGCATGTAATGTTTTAACGTAATATTACTCAACAGCTGTGCAAATAATGGAAGGGTTATTCACCATAGACCATATGCTGGCAATGAGATATGAAGGCAGCACTCTAACTGGCCAGTGAACCCACAACCTCACATGACGTGATGGCTTGATTTCGAAAAATGTTCAGGTAAAAGCAGAAGAAAAAGCGGAGCACCACGAAACTCAGAAGCAAAGGGGCAAGGCTACCCCATGACTCCCACTGCAGAGAGAGGGCCGTGGCCTTTGCTCATGTCACCCTCTGCTCTTCCTTCCTTTTCTTCAGGGAGTCTCTTCCTTTCCACAACTTTCATGATATTTTCAGTCATCTTCTACAACCATATACTGACTAACCACAAGTGGACTCATCCTCTCTTGTTGTACATTCTGCTTTAAAATAACATGGCAAGTGAGCTCTAGAACAAAATTCTAAATCCCTAAATGACTCATTTGCCCTCTCATGAAACTCTTCCAACTGTCTTCATGTAGATCATAAGTTTTCCCCACTATGTGGGTAGATTTTATGTTTCCAGTTTTAGAGAGGAGAAAACGGCAGCTTGGTGTTTCAATCAATAAGTGTTTACTGAGTACCTAGTATGGGCCAAAGTCACATAAGTCACTTGGCCTGCTGTGGTACAAATACATAGTGGCAAAGCTAGGAATTAGGACATAACACTTTATTCTTAATACTGGTTCCTTAAGGGGCATCTGGGTTGCTCAGTCATTTAAGTGTCAGACTCTTGATCTAAGCTCAGGTCATGATCTCAGGGTTGTGAGGTGGGGCCCTGCATTGGGCTCTCCCTGCTCAGCATGGAGTCTGCTTGAGATTCTCTCCTGCTCTCTCTCTGCCCCTCCCTGCTGCTCACATGCACTCTCTCTCTCTCTCAAATAAATAAATAAAATCTTTAAAAAAATAAAATAAAATAATACTAGTTCCTTTAGTGATTCACTGCTAAGCCACTTTGGACAAACTATTTAATATGCCTATAACTCATGTTTAACATTTATGAAGGAGGAACAACAAAAAAATCCAACTCATTGGAATACATCTACATTTACCCCTTTGATCAAATATAAAAATTTTTAACATCTGACCAAAATGAGTCTATAAACATCCAATCAATGTATTCCATTTCAGCCCTTGATTCTATTAATTCTGTTCCACCTTCTCTTTAAAGCTTATATAGCCACCATTTTTTTCCCCAAACCTGCCTTGTTACAGTGGTCATTTCAAGTCTATGGAATAAGATGAGAAATATTTTTTCCGATGTATTATGCTAAGAAGTGTTTTACCTGCAGGCTAACCATTGTAAATTGCCTCCACATCCACTGTGTTACACATTTCACATTGTTCTGCCTATAATATTAAAGCTTGGTCTCTTGGAAAATATTATAAAGGAATTTAACTGTACATAAATATTAATAGATGCAATAAAATAAGAACAGCATAAAAGTATTTCAGTACTAAAAGTTAAATGTGTTGGAGCCTAAGGAGAATCTTTTACTCTTTTCCTTTTGGTAAATGACTTTAAACTCACATAAGATGATGAAATTATAAAAATGAAAATAACAAAACACACAAAAAAATTTATTACAAATATTAAGGAGAGGAGCTAGTGGCTTAGAAAGCTCCAAGATGAAGAAGAAAAGTATAATATTCCAGAATTGAAACAAGTGATCACAATTGCTCAAATACCATTCTCTACCACAATGTAATGACTTTCTTATGAACACTCAGACAAATACAATAATCTTAAACTATTTTAAGGTTGAGAGAAGGTTATGAGGAAGAGTTACTGAAGCCAATAAATATCAAACTTGGAGCTGACATTTGGTCTCAAATCCCCCAGTGTTTGCAAGAATTTCTGCACAGGTGGTAAGTACAATCACCGTATGTTCAAACTAGAGACATCTGCAGAATCAGAACCAAGAGATTGTCAACTTAAATGCTTGCTCTTTTTGGTAGAGAAAGTAGTTATTTTAAGTTATAGTGAGAATAATTTAGCTTAATCCCAATTCACTTGAAAAACTGAAGATTAACCCAATCTGTCAAGTGTAGTTCTGATCAGAGTTTCTTTTCTAAATACATTCCTAAAAGATACGTGCAATTTGGATGAGAGATTATGGCTAAAAATATAATTAAATTTAAAAGATATTTCAAAATCCCTTGATCTCTCTGATCTTCAGTTTTCTTTTCATGAATTCAGAAAGTGGAAGTCAGATTATATCTCTATAGCCACTTTATCATTATCTGAAAACCATGAAAATCCAGATACAATGCAACCTTTCAATGGAAATGAGTACATTGGCTTTAAAAATAAAATCTTAGCCCTCTCACCTGATCAGTTTCAGGAGACTGCTACAGAAGCAAGTCAAATCAGCTTTCAGAAATATCCAAAATCTCACCACTCTTCTCCACCTGCACCACTGTTGCACTGACCTAAATGAAAGAAATGAGTAGATACGATAGTGTTCTAAGTGTTTTTCATGTTTCTACTTCCTACACTCATTCTTACATAGTACCAGAACAATCCTGGCTATAACCTGATACTTTTGAAAGTAGCTGCCCACCCATGACCCTCATTGTCCTCACTGTACTCCTTTCTAGTCACAGTTGACTGGATACTTGATCCATGTTGGGTCAATGAGATCCTGTATCCCTAGAATCTAGATTAGGGTTCATGGCCCCAAGTCATTCTCTGTTGGGCACTTGATATAAAATCTATATATCTGGTAGCTATATAAGTGTTCACCTTCCACCAAGGCACAAAAAAGAAAACCATGTCAGCCTCTGGGAAGAGAAGGTATAGCAGATGCTCACAGAGAAACAGAGACAAAAGGCCATGCTAAGAGAGAGGGATAGGAAGAGAAGAAAAGAGGGAGAAGGAGACACAGACAGAGAACGCACCAGCACACTGGTTCCTGATGACTTGCCAATGACTGATTCCAAGCAGTTGCTGGGGCCCAGAGTTCCACAAGATATCTCTACATCCTTACAGTAAATCCCCTTCACTTACCAACAGTGACTTCAAGCCCCTGACCAGAGATGCAGAGGCAACAGCCTCCCTCAGACTTCACCAAGTTTCACACTTGACAAAGATCTGGTCCCTGCAGTAAGTTATTTATTCTATAGTACCATCAGAAGTCACTCTGCTTCCCTGATAAAACACAGTTGATGCATAAAAGGTCTGCACTTACTAGCCATGTGTCCTCAAAAAAGTCCTTTCTCTAAGCTTCAGTTTTATCATCCATAAAGTGGGGATGGTAAATCCTTCCTCAGAGGCCTCCTTAGGGAGGACTTACATTGAAAACACTTAGCTTATAATATCCTAAGTACCTTTATTATCATCATCATTATTCAAACAAGCCTGTATTATAAATCAACTATGTGTTACAAGTTGAACTTATTAATGAGATGTTTAAATAGCTGGTCTGTTCTTCTGGAGGACATACTAGGGAACAGAGCTTAGTTGCTATTGTTTTCGCTTTATCCTAATTCAGAGTCAGCTATCAACTGGCAAAAGACAGTACAACAGGCTAACATAGTATCTTTTAAATACTTAAAAAGCCCTCTTTCTGGAGTTAATATCCTAATGGTAATTGTGCTATGCTGTGATTTCCATCCTGTTTTATTTATTTGTTATTTATTTTTGCTTATTCTTCCTTAATGTTTCTCTTATCAGGACACCACTGTGGTGTCTGAACCAAAGGAGGCCAATGCAATAACCACAAAAAGTGCATCTACGACACTCTTGAGTCTAAAGCAACAGCAACAAGCACAGCACTTGAAGAGTTCAGGAAAAGGGCAACATTCAGCCCAGGAAATATGCTAATCAGTGCCCAAGACATTGGTGTCAGTGCCAGATGGATGGTTGGTCTTAGATACGGGCCTCCAAAGAAGTCCACAGCTCATCCTGTGTTGTTGTCATCAGCTAGGACGCTTTTGTGTCATCCTCTTTTGAAGAAAGTCTATCTCTGCTGTGGCTGCAACTCCACGGAGGATGTCCTCTATTTTTAAACTCATGAATTTCACTTTCCTAACCTGACAAAAGGTTCTGTGTTGGATGACGCATAGATGTGGGATGATTACACAGGAACCATCAGAGAGACAAGACTGTCTGCTCTTATTAGATTTGATGGCTAGGCAAGACATATGCTGCTTATCTATAAAAGCTGTGAGGACAAGAAAGCTTTAAATTGGGTTAAGGTGACTTAAGGCAGAATTTGAGATGTGAGTTGCTTCAGAAATGAAACTGAGCTGACATGCACTCCACTCCAAAGTCACCTCCAAGGAAAGAAGGAGTGCAGGTGCTTGGACCACAGAGACACACCACACCATCACATCTGAAGACCACACAGTAAACAAAATCCAGTGTGCACGGAAGTGGAGGAGTGAGGAGGGTAAGCAGAAAGTGAAATCTGCACTCCCCTAAGAGGAAGGGAGCCTAAAAGGAGCAGAACAGTCACCCTAACCATGGTAAAGCCAAGTCACTTCTGACAGGCCCAATGGAGAGGCCCATATGCTGCTACTATGAAGACAGGAAGAAAGAAATCAGGGATTTTTCTGTTTCATTTAACAATGAGTTGAGCATCAAGTTCAGCCTTGTTGGCACCAACAGGATTAAGACTCTCATGTGTAAGTGTGTCCCAGAAGGATCCAAAATAAGAGTTAGAGTTGTGCTCAAAGAAGAAACCTTGAATCTGTTCTGGAAAGAAAGAAATAGAGATTCTAGAGTTTTTTGCCACGCAATATCAAAGGGCTAATTTAGGGGCATCTGGGTGGCTCAGTCAGCTAAGCATCAGACTCTTGGTTTCAGTTCAGGTCATAATCTCAGGGTCCTGGGATCGAACCCCATGTTGGGCTCCACACTCAGCATGGAGACTGCTTGAGGATTCTCTTTCTCCATCTGCTCCTTCCTCTACTCTCTTTCTCTGCCTCAAAAACAAATAAATATATATTTTATTTTTAAGTGCTTATTTAGATCTGAAAGCACAAAAAGAATGTTTTATAAATATACCATTTCTATCGTAAGAACTTAGTCTGGCCTTCATCATCACTATTATTATTCAAATAACTTACTTGTATTATAAATCTACTATGTGTTTTAAGTTGAACTTATTAACGAGAGATTTTTACTGCTGGTATCTTCTTTTGGAAGACATAGAAAACAGAATTTAGGGGCGCCTGGGTGGCTCAGTGGGTTAAAGCCTCTGCCTTTGGCTCAGGTCATGATCCCAGGGTCCTGGGATCAAGCCCCGCATCGGGCTCTCTGCTCAGCAGGGAGCCTGCTTCCCCCTCTCTCTCTGCCTGCCTTTCTGCCTACTTGTGATCTCTCTCTCTCTGTGTCAAATAAATAAATAAAATCTTTAAAAAAAAAAAAAGAAAAGAAAACAGAATTTAGTTGCTATTGTGTTTGTTTTATTCTAATGCAGAGTCAGCCATATCCTGGCAAGAGGTGATACAACATTCCAACATGGCATCTTTTTACACTTGACTTCAGGTACACTTGTATCCCTGAAGCTCCGTAATGCCAGTGAAAACTATAGTTGGAGAAGTTTATCCCTAGCTGCCTTTCCCACAGTTCATGTGAGTCACTCACAGCCTTGACTGAGCTGTCCGTACCTCAACACTGTGGTGCCTCCTGGAGCAATCAGCTCTGTCTTTGCTCTCCTTAACTTGCCTCTGATGGGATATGGATGCAGGGTTGAACTATGTGAACTTGAACCAGCTAAGACTAGCTGTTTTGGAATACTCTCACAAAATGCTTTGGTATTATAAGCATAATCAAATGGAAGCAGCAGTGCTGCATAATTAGGAGCTAAAACATTTCTCCATAATCTATAACAAAACGTATAATGCTAAGTAAATAAATCTAAGTATGCATTTTACCACAGCTGTTACTGTTTTTCACATATTTTATATATGTAATACATATTTTATATATCTTATAAATATTTCTAAATATTAAATAATTTGTAAATACTTATGTATTTTATAAATATTTTATATACATATATTTTATATTTTCATTTACCATTAGATCAGAAGTAAATGAGTCTGTTTTCACATATCCTTTGTTTGTATCATTTTTTTAAATCCTGCATAACACTCATCATTATTGTCCATTTAGAGAATTCTAGAAGTCATCAGAAGAGGGTTTTCTGTCCCTGTCTTCCTTCCTCTCTCCTTCTCTCTTCTACCTTCTCCCTCTTCCTCCTCTCTTTTAACAACTCACATTATTCTATGGAGAAAGTGATCTCTGTTGTGAGGTTCTGGGACTCAGCTGAAATTCAGACTCAAGACAAAGGACTTCTGTGATTCAAAACATAGAAACATTTCAACTTTCATGATGTTGGGGAAATAAACATGAAGAGCTCCCATATGAAATATTTCCCTGAGTGCTGGTGTCAAAGTGAGGTGACAGATGTAATTTACATTCAAGCACAGCACTCTAAAGTTGGTAACATACTTTGTCAGGACACAGAGATAACCTCTATGAAGTTTACCACTATTACTTCTGTCCCTTCCAGGCATTTTATCTAGACTTCATTGTTAGCCATCCAACATGTAGTTCTACCACTACTTGTGTAAAGGGAGGTCCTCCACAGATAATAATGACCTTGAGTGGAGTCATTCATTCATCCATAGACATACAGTGGCCTGACTAGACTGCTTTTATGTGTATGACGTGATGCCCAGTCAGAGTAAGTAACCAATAAATTTTTTAATAAATTGTCAATAAACAAATACTCACTGGGTACCAACCATACACCAGGTACTAGGTTAGGTACTAGAATTAAATCACATTTTATTCTTCCTCAGAAAAATACAGAATTGGCTCTTGCCAAATGCAAGGTAACAGATGTGAGCTTAAAAACCAAGAGATCCACTTTGTACAGGACGGAAACACCTACCTCACTGCTTTCTCCAACCTGGTATCCAATTCTAATAGAGCCAGTAAATTAAGCCCTGTTGGTAAGGTAAAATATCTTGAGCAAAATTCAGACTGGGGAGGTACTATTAAACAGCAAGCCATAAAATAACTGTAAACCTGTTTATGAACTACCTTGAAAGTAATTTCAGGATAGTAGAGAAGGAACTGATTACCAGGAACAATAGCTGCCAGGATCTTTCACGCCAGCTCCTTATAAATGGGAGTCACCTTAGCAATCTCCACCAGCCTCCCACAGAGAAGAAAAGTAACTTGTATTTAAAGATTTATAATATCTACTTAAAGGTGACCTGGGATGGAATTTGCTACTTTTTTTTTAACACCCAACTTCTCTAGGTCCATAATCACTGTGACACAGAGAATTCTACCAGCTCATCTTTAGTTGTCTTCCAGGCTATAGCAATAGATGGTCTTTCAGTTTTCAAGGCCAATTCTAGTTAAAAAAAAAAAAGAAGAAGAAGAAAGAAAAGAAAAGGAAAAAAAATCCCATTGGCCCTGCCCTCAACTAACAAGAAGGTTCAGGTTTCTAAGACACACTTCCAGGCCCCAAAGATTTAGTTAACCATATTAGTGTTAAGATGAAAGTGTCTCAGTTGCATAGATGTCAGTGCAAGGGGCTTGATGGCTAATGAATGGTTGTGACCTTTCTCAGTAGTAGCAGCAGGATGGCACTCTACACGGGAGGTGACTTCTCCAAAGGAGTAGGCATTCTGGCCAAAGTAAGTATTAATGATTCCTCCTCAATCTTCCTAACTACAGCAAGAGAGGAGGGCAAAGTCCACTGATGACATCCACAGCCACCATTTCTAAGACTTCTCTAGGTGGAAAAATATCCTCCAGGATTCAGATAGTGTACAGCCAATGGTCATTCATACCTAATATCTGTTTCCTCAGGATTCAACAAGATATACTATTTAATTAGACAAACTATTGACTGGGTTTTCTTTTTGTTTATAATCATGGTAGAAAATAAAAAATACCTGTTTTAGAAGTTACCTAAGACAAATACACTATGATTATGCTATAATACAGAGCAAAACACTGAGCCTTCATCTGCTATGCAAACTTCTGTGTTAAAACAGACATAAATAATCTAGGACAATTTTCTAAGGAAGATTCTAGTTCTGGTCATAGGTGCTCTGAAGCCCACTATACCAATAGGATATAAGGACCCATTTAGGTGCCTACCTTAGATTCCTATTGCACTGGGGGGGTCAGGTGGGGGGGTGGCCATATTTCTACAGGGTGCTGATTCTATCTGCACATAGATCTGCCCTACATAATAATCCCTGTATCCAAGGTGCTTAGTAGCACTGATGACCTTTGAACTCTGCTCTTTATTTCTTCCCAAAAGCTTAACTGCCCAAATTCATGTTTACAAAAAATCCTAAAGTACATTGCTCCAAACATTCTAAAATTTGTCCTAAAGCCAATAGTTCTCTACCATATTAAAAATACATTTCAGGGGCGCCTGGGTGGCTCAGGGGGTTAAGCCTCTGCCTCAGCTCAGGTCATGATCTCAGGGTCCTGGAATTGAGCCCCTCATCGGGCTCTCTGCTCAGCAGGGAACCTGCTTCCCCCACTCTCTGCCTGCCTCTCTGCCTACTTGTGATCTCTGTCTGTCAAATAAATAAATAAAATATTTTTAAAAAATACATTTCAGAGTTGTGTCCTAAATAAATAAATATGGGAAAGGAAGATTAAATGGAGCCTGTCACTACTAATTATGGACATCTGATAATTTTAACCTCCAGGGATCAGTCCAGGCTACTCTGGCATTACACAAACCCCAGTTGTCAGGAATGGCTCTAGTGGGTAAGCTGTAAAAACAACAAAAATATACACTTCAAAATGCTCTCCCACACCACAACTAGAATTAACTTGGTATGTTTTTCTAACTCCTCTGAGTCTCATATTTTTATCTGCAAACTTTCCTCACTGGTTTCTGATGAGATTTAGAATACTAAGAAACAGATACAACACTTCTTATCTCTGCTTTATGCCTAAGCCTGCCCTGCTCACTAACCTAGGCTAGATTATTATCTCTAATCCAAGCACACTATTTTCTTTCTTAGCAAAATTTTTTATTATATTTTAATTTGTTTGCCTATTTATTATCTACCATCCCCGTTATATTTTTTATCTCTGTAAGGGCATACACCATGCCCATTTGGCTAGCCACTATGAACACAGAACCTCTAATGTCCCCAGTGATACCTAAGTGGCTAATCAAATAGATGAATAAAATGAATAAGGGTATTAACATTTAACAGAAACATTAACTTCTCTTATTATTTCTGTATTACAAAATTATGGCCACTTGACATACCATCTTAGGAAAAATTCAGTGGTTTTGTTACTTGCTAAAATATTATGCACACCATAATTTGGAGCATGATGAGCAAATTCACCTATATAATAGCTATGAATTTCAGAACCCTTCAGACTGTCTGGGATAATTATATTCTTTTTTATTAATACCCCTTATATATAAAAAATAAACTTAAAAGACCAAGTTAAATCTTATTTTAAAAATCAGGTTAAAGGGACGCCTGGGTGGCTCAGTTGGTTAAGAAGCTGCCTTCGGCTCGGGTCATGATCCCAGCGTCCTGGGATGGAGTCCCACATTGGGCTCCTTGCTCGGCAGGGAGCCTGCTTCTCCCTCTGCCTTTTCCTGCCGCTCTGTCTACCTGTGCTCGCTCCCGCTCTCTCTCTCTCTCTAACAAATAAATAAATGAAATCTTTAAAAAAAAAATTCCTGCTGAACAAGGAGCCTGCTGTGGGACTCGATCCCAGGACGCTGGGATCATGACCTGAGCCGAAGGCAGCTGCTTAACCAACTGAGCCACCCAAGCGTCCCCATTTTAGCAGGAATTTAAGATTCATTAAATATTCCTTTGTCAGAGCAGCAGTCTTTCTTTTCATTTATTTGGAAAATAAGGTCAGCACAACCATTGAGTGTTGGGGTCATTTATTTCCCCAAACTGTTCTCAGTATACTCTTTTTTTTTTTCTTTTTAGATTTTATTTGCTTATTTTGAGAGAAAGACAAAGAGAGGGACAGAGGTAAAAGCAGACTCCCCGCTAAGCAGGGAGCCCAACGCGGGGCTTGATCCCAGCAGAGATCAGAACCTGAGCTGAAGGCAGATACTTACCCGGCAGAGCCACCTAGGCACCCCCTCAGTATACTTCTTTTTTTTTTTAAGATTTTATTTATATATTTGACAGAGAGAGAGAGAGAGGAAGAAAGCATAAGCAAGGAGAGCAGCAGAGGGAGAAGGAGAAGCAGACTCCCTTGCTGAGCAGAGAGCCAGCCCCATGTGGGGCTCAATCCCAGGACCCTGGGATCATGACCTGAGCTGAAGGCAGATGCTTAACCAACTAAGCCACCCAGGTGCCCCTCAGTATACTTTTTTTTTTTTTAAAGATTTTATTTATTTATTTCACAGAGAGAGAGAGAGAGAGAGAGA